>OOFE01010274.1:3017-31440 GCA_900323365.1 Monocentris japonica | reverse complement strand
CGGGGTCATCCCCAGCCGCAGGAGGTCAGAGTTCACAGGGTCACGAGGGTGGGTGGGTCACATCACTTAGATGTGATCCAAAGTAATAATCCATGACATTTTCAAATGAAAAATACCTGTTTCGCTACCCTCTATCATTGATTGATGTACCGCAATAGCCTCTAGCCAGTTCATGAAATATTTTATATTTACGGTTGTAAACACCCGGTGTCAGGTAGGTAAAAATCCTCTGGCACACAGGAAGTGATGCGTAATTTTTACAAGCCAAAATAATTTGTGTACCCATTCAATGCTGTTTTGTCTATAGAATCAGGTATTGTATGAAACATTCAATAAAGAGACGAGCAGATTTAGAGTTTTAATTTAAAAGTTGCTCACTCACTGGAACAACGGATCTCTGGTGGCCTCACACCTGCTATGTGTTAACCATGTTAACCATCCACACTGTGGCGAAACAGGCCACATTGCGTAGAGCATAACAGGCTGCCAATCAACAGCCTGCTGAAATAAACACAACAGACCAGGACATTCGCTGATGCACTGTCAGTGTGTGCAGCTTCATTGAAACTACTGGCTGCTATTTATTTTATTGTGCCGTTGTGCTGTTTGTTGGTTCGTAGTGCTGTATGTAGGGAGTCAGTGGAACACAAAAGGAAAATGGAAATCATTCCTCTTGTTTGAACAAATGAATGGAGTCATCTACCTTTTTTTAACTTTAGCCCTCTGCTCACCATCATATAGATGTCAGACATCATCACAAAATCCGCTGAATGTGGATTTGGGGGAAGAGGGCAGTGTCTCATTTCCTCCCTCACTTCCTCCCTCCCTTTTACCCTTCTCCTCCATCTCTCTCTCTCCCTTCCTGTCTCCCTTCCTCTCTCCTCAGTGGAGGAGGTGAAAGACAGATGTTGATAGGTTTCTGAGTTGAGAGGAGGCGCTGTCTGTTACTGTCATTTTAGTGAGCGTAGGTGACGAGGAGGGAGGGATGAGGAATTAGTGGACTAGCAGAGAGTGGGAGAGGGGATAAAATGACAGGAGACGTGTGAAAGAGGGCGAGGGATTAGAAGCACCGGGGATGAGTAGGAGGGAGGGATGGAGAGAGAAATGAAACATGGGAGGGATGGATGGAGAGAGCATTAGGTGGGGTATTAGAGGATGGGGTGTTAGACTAGGAGGTGTTAGAATATGTGGTGTTAGAGGCTGGGGTAATAGAATACGGGATAGTAGAATATGGGGTTTTAGTATATGGGGTGTTACTAGAGGCCAAGTGAATAGAAATTGGGGGAGATAGAGGCTGGGGTATCAGAGCATGAGGTATTAGAAAATGGAGGCATTAGAGGCTGGGGTATTAGAATGTGGGGTATTAAATTACAGGGTATGAGAATATGGATTATTAGAAGGTGGGCTGTCAGAGGCTGGGGTATTAGAGGCTTGGTTCATTTAATATAGGGTATTAGAACATTGGGGTAGTAGAAGCTGGGGTATTTGAGTCAGGGGTATTACAAGGTTGGGTATTAAGAATGTGAAGTCTTTTGATATGGACTTTTCCTCTGATCTCTACATGTTCCCTGCCCTCACAAAGTAAAATAACCACCGGTGTTTGCTTTGAAATATTGATGGAGGAGAGAGAGGAGAGAGAGGAGAGGAGCGGGGAGAGAAGACCTGAGGAGTAGAGAGGAGAGAGGGAAGGAAGGAGAGGAGAAAAAGAAGGAGAGATAAAGAGAGGAGAGAAGAGGAGAGAGGGAAGGAAGGAGAGCTAAAGAGAGAAGAGGAGAGCAGGAAGGCGGGGGCGAGAGTAGAGGAGAAATAAAGAGAAGTTATTTGCCGACGCAGAAGCGTAAACACGTCTGTGTGAAGGTATTGTTTGGTTGTAATGCGTTCAGAGCTGAGCTGCCGTGGGGGATTAAAACCAACGAATGGCTGGCAGTCCCACATTTGTCCTTTAAAGTTGTTATTTTAAGTTCTGCTGAGGACCACGTTGCTCCTGGTCTGTTTTCAGTGACAGTGGCTCGGCTTTTCACAGACGTAAACAACATTTGTATGACTTCTATAGGGTGAAACCTAACAGTACAGGACAGAAATTCAACATTGCAGATATAACATCAGCAGGCTGCTTTCAGGTCCAAAAAGGACCCAGTTAGAAATGTCAGCTCTGCTGCACTGCCAGCTCCACCCCGATAGGTGATGAAATCCTGAAGATTTAAGGGTAGTATGACCTCTCCACCACTCATTTCATTACTCTTTAAAGCAACATTATAAAAGATTTTGTGTAAAAGGACACCCATCTTATCAGCCTAAATCACAAAGTGAAAGTAAGAGAGACACCGTAGATTTGCCCTGTTTGGTATCTGTAGTTGTAAAGCAATCACAGACCAGCTGGATTGGCAGTTTACTGACACGTTGCATGATTTCTGGATGTTTTAAGTTCTCAAAATGCAATACCTCTTACATTCACACGTCCAGCAGAAATTTTGCCATTTTTGTGCCGTTGTTATAGCTGATTACTGTTGTAGCAGGCCGTGTTTCACAGCCCTGAGACCAAGCCAACCCACTGAACGATGTCTGACATACCTGTAGGAAGTCGCAAGATTGATAAGTTGAATGTTTCTTAATTATATGCTTTAAGTGAAGAGAAGTGACTGTGCAGAAGTTTCTTCCCACATGTTAAAGGGTAGCAAGTCTTCTCCTAAGCACCTGTCACCAACTATACTCAGCTGTGCATAGGACCTTCTGCTCCAAGTTTCTGTTGAAAAATGTCTAAAAAGTCTGAAAATCAGTTTCTATCAGTCTCAGTTTTCATTTTAGGAGATACAAGGTTTATTCAAGACACTAGTTTTGGGGTGTATTTCCTCCCTAGAGAAGGTTGTTGTTTTTTTACCAGTGTTGCCCCGCAGACACTTTGAGCTTTTAACAAGCTGAAGAGGTGCTGGGGTTCTGCCACTAATCTGCACTGTACTGGGGACTTACACACACAAGCACACGCACACAGGCACGAGTACACACACAGAAATGCCAACACACATGAATACATGCACATGGAGACACAAACACACGCATGCTTGCAAATACAAACATACAGAAACTCAAACCGGGATATGAATGAGAAATGGCCCCGTCATCTTGTTTTTCTCACTGAATCTCTCACTAACGTGGACAAGCACACGCATGCATGCACGTACGTACACACAGCTACACACACAAACACAGAGACATACAGGAACACATCGACGCAGATACAGGAACAAACAGAGGTGTGTGTATACGAACAGAAGTGTGGATTCAAGGCAGCCACATTTCATATTTTTCTGCTCCCATTCCTCTTTTGTCCCCTGCTCCTTCCTCCTGTTGCTCTCTCATCTCTCCTTTGTTGCCATTTTTCTCCTCTCTCCATCTCTTAATGTTTTTTTTTTCTTCTGTCCATCCTCTCTCTCAGGGCAGAGAAGAAGGAGCGGTCGAGGCTAAAGACAGTCAGAGTGACCAGGTCTCAGGACAGAACGGTGAGTCCAATACTTGACCCCTGACCCCTGACACTGAGACTAGTGATGAGTGTTTTGCCAGCAAGCCGAAAGTTTTGCTCTTGCCCAGTTTTGGGCTTGTAACTCAAAAAAACGCATTACTCATTATTCCCTGGGAGCAGTAATGCGATTGGTAACTAATATTGTTACTGATACTGAAATAGTAATTTGTTACACACCTCGTTGCTGGGAAAAGGAAGTAATTACTGTAACACATCATCACCCAACGTTGTGCTTAACAGGGCAGTTAACCATCCCCCGGACATTAGAGGCCAATTAATAGCGCACCGAACACTGTTTCATTACTTTCAAATCTTGAATGTCTTTGGAGCAACAATCAATAGAGTGGAGCGAACAGCGAATTACGCCTCCGGGCTTCATCAGCCTTCCTCATCCTGTCGTTTTTTTTAAAGCTTTGAACAGAGCTGGGAAGCCGTTCCTGATCTAGAAAGTTCCACTCTGAGTTGCGCTGCGATGACGTGGCTTTAATCACACTTCTAACACCGTGATGATGAGAGATGGCACACTAGTCTAACACAAGCTATTGATATCACTGTGGTGTCAGCTCCCTCTCTCTCTCTCTCTCTTGCTCTCTCTCTCTCTCTCCCCACCACTCTTTTTCCATCTGTCTCTCTCTTTCTCTCTTTGTCTCCCTCTGTCTCTCTCTCACACCACCACTCTTTTTCCATCTGTCTCTCTCTCTTTCCACCTCTCTCTCTCTCTCTCTCACACCACATTCTGTTTTCATCACACTATGTGAATCAGCAACTCTGCAATCAGCGACTCTGCATGGTAGAGAGCTGATAATTAAAAATGATCACATGCATACACACGCACGAACACACACACACCTTCACCCCCTGGCAGTCGCTGATTTGAGACAGGCGGGTGATAGAAGACATGGAGCCTTGCTCTCTTCTCAAACTAACTGTGTGTGTGTGTGTGTGTCCATGTAAGAGGGAGAAACACAAGAGAAGGAGAGAAATGGAGGACCCATGAGGTTTCCAAACAGGACTATTGTAGATAACCGCCAAGATAATGTTATGTTCATCATGGTTATGATGATTAATGCTCTCTCTCTCTCTCTCTCTCTCTCTCTCCAGGATCAGGATGATAAAGGTAGGTGTTCTGACCAGTACATCAGTGACACCTGCTGGCCAGTTTGTGTAATTGCAGTTCCCTGGCAGACCTAGTTAACATTGCTGACAAATGTGCAGCTTTCACTTGAGGACATCATCCTCTTTGGATGGAGAAAGAAGAGTGAGAATACCATAAAAATGGATTCAAGGGCCCATGCCCATGAGAGTGTATTCACCTTCAGTTAAATCAGTTCAAAATATAATGTTTTGAGACTGACATGAGATTGGTTTATTTTTGCTCTTCAGAAATGAAAATTAATCCCTTCCACTGAAAGTAATGGACATTATTTCATTTAGTAACTAGCCCCAGGTCTGCTGTTGGCACATCCCCATGGTCCCTGTTATAATGGTGTGTGTGTGTGTGTGTGTGTGTGTGTGTGTGTGTGTGTGTGTGTGTGTGTGTGTTGCTGACCCTGCCTTGTTTTGTCCTTCCAGAGCTGGTAACCTCTTGCACCAGCGATAGTGAGAATAGTTCCTGTAAGTCTAGACCCCTCCTCCTCACTCCTCCTCTCTCTCTCTCTCTCTAGCCCTCCCTCCTGCCCTCCTTTCCTGTCTCAAATGCTTGATGTTGCAAGTGATGTGTGTGTGGGTGTGTGAGTGTTATGTGTGTCCATGCGTACATGCACATATGTGTTTGTGTGCTGATGTGCATGTGTGTGTGGGTCCAAGTTACCTCTCTCTTCCTTTCCAGAACTTTCCCAACACAGACGACAAGTGACACGCCTCATTAAGACAAGTCACTTTAAGTGAAACTTGTCAAAATTGTCTTCCAGTGCAGATAATTTTAACAATTTCATTTACATCATCCAGAAAAACCTTTTCAGTCTGAACAGGACATGAAATCTATTTCTGAGCTTATCATTTTTACAGTACAGATAAATTCAACCACTGTGACTCTAAACCTGTCCGTCATCTCTGTCTATCCAATCAGCTGGCCAGGAGGAGATCTTCCTGACCTACCAGCCAGTCACGCAGCAGGAAGGTCAGTGACATCATCATTGCATCATCACAGCTTAGCTCCAGTTTGTTGTTTTCTTGTTTTTCTTTTTTCTCCTGTAGTACGTTAGTTTACATATATCTGACTGTAAATTAAATAGAAAGTGCTTTTCAACAGGAAACAAGACCAAATACTACACGACAGGCTTTCTCAACATTGAGGCCAGAACTCCTCCATGTCCTGGCCAAAAAAAGATGATTGTATTTGATTGTTTTCAAATGAAAAAATAGAGCCAGCAGCCAGCTGCACAGAAGCCACTGTGAAATCCAAGCAGCCCCACTAGCCTGTACAGTATATATTTGTCACTAACCAGCAAATAAGACCAGCTGGACTTCTGTCCCACATGAGGTTCACCCTGCAGCTTATTAGTAAAGAGAAATTATCTAAGAGACCAAACATTTTGTAATGTCTTCTGAAATTCAATATTAAGTGTCATCCATCTAAAAAAGTTAGGAAGCGGAGGCATACAGTGCATATAGTTTTGGAAATGTTATGGAAATTTGCTGATAATATTTTTTCCAACCAGTGAAATGTTTAATGTCAAGCTTGGCTGCTTGTTGATCCATTTCCTTTTTAGGAATAATCGATATCAGGAAGAATGACACAGGTTGGAAGTGATACAGATAGTTGTAGCCAGAAATACGACCTGGGACATTCAGATCAGATCAGATATTCAATGGAGAGGGCACACTGTGATGCAACAGGCTGCACCTTGTACAGTCAGTAGCACTGAAGCATCATCAGTTCAGTAAAGAGTGCAGTATTATGCATTATCATGGCTTTTGTACAATAGTAATCAACACGTGTATTTTCAGAAATGTTTCTGACCAAAGTTTCCAATCAACTTACTAGTTGTATATCAACCAATCATAGATAAAGTATGTGGCATACAGTATTTGATTTGTCCATATTTCATTAAACCTCGTTTGTCAGGCAGGTGTCAATATAGCCTAACTCAAGAGTGTGTCTCTGTGTGTGTGTGTGTGTGTGTGTGTGCGCGCGTCCAGTGAATTACACGCGGCCGGTCATTGTGCTGGGACCAATGAAAGATCGGATCAACGATGACCTCATCTCTGAGTTTCCTGACAAGTTTGGTTCCTGCGTCCCACGTGAGTCTCTAACTCCAGGATAAGTTCCAGTAGGGACCTGTGAAGGGCACTGCAAAGGGAGGATGATTTTCACCAGGCTACTGTACTCTCCAGGGAAGAAATAACTGTGATATTCAGAATAGTGACATTTTTCCAGCAGAGCTAGGCTTGGTTAATCAGGTGACGCACCAACAAGTCAGTGAAAACACTGTAATGGTGGTACCCCCTAAAAATATGACATGACTTAACCTCACTTATACCACATTTTTATTAATAGCTCATCAGGCTAACACATTTCAGCAAATAAATAAATACACATTTCATTCTTTTCAAATTCCCAACCCTGAAGAATCTTTGGCCATGAAAAAGTTTCTCATATCCAAACTGCAACGAAAGTGACTTCGCTAGAGGGATATGGAGCTACCTGAAAAAACCTGAAAACCTGAAAAAAATGAAAAGAGCTGTTATCTGGCATATGGTGTACATGTAAACACACTCAGTGTCCTACAGTTTGTTTTGAGTTTGTCGATCAATCACAACAATGTTTTAAACAAAGCTGTGTGTGTGTGTGTTTTTTTCCAGACACAACGCGGCCGCGCCGAGACTATGAGGTGGATGGCAGAGATTACCACTTCATGTCCTCCAGAGAGCACATGGAGAGCGAGATCCAAGAACACAAGTTCATCGAGGCTGGGCAGTATAACAACCATCTATATGGAACCAGCATACAGTCTGTTAGAGAGGTCGCTGACAAGGTAAGATGGACAGATTGATTGAAGGAGGCGAAGAGGAATAGACCAAAAGCATAGTGAAAAGAGTCAGGATAATGGGAGCAGCATGAGAGGAGAGGAGAGTGGGTTTTAGTTTGGTCTAATTGCATTGTGTCATGACATGGTTTCTCTCTCTCTCTCAGGGTAAACACTGTATACTGGATGTATCAGGGAATGCTATAAAGCGTCTCCAGATGGCAGGCCTCCATCCTATTGCTATCTTCATTAGACCATGCAGCGTCGACAACATCCTGTAAGTAACACTGGCAATAGCCTGTAAGTAACATAAATAATATCCTGTAACACAAACAACATCCCCGTTAAACAGCATCATGTAAGTAATATAAACAACAACATCCTTTAAGTAATATAAACAACATCCTTTCAGTAATATAAACAACATCCTTTAAGTAATATAAACAACATCCTGTAAGTAATATAAACAACATCCTTTAAGTAATATAAACAACATCTTTAAGTAATATAAACAACATCCTGTAAGTAATATAAACAACATTCTTTAAGTAATATAAACAACATCCTGTAAGTAATATAAACAACATCATGTAAGTAATATAAACAACATTCTTTAAGTAATATAAACAACATCCTGTAAGTAATATAAACAACATCTCTTTAAGTAATATAAACAACATCATGTAAGTAATATAAACAACATCCTGTAAGTAATATAAACAACATCCTTTAAGTAATATAAACAACATCCTGTAAGTAATATAAACAACATCATGTAAGTAATATAAACAACATCCTTTAAGTAATATAAACAACATCCTGTAAGTAATATAAACAACATCCTTTAAGTAATATAAACAACATCCTGTAAGTAATATAAACATCATCATGTAAGATAATCATATTCTTATAAGATAAACAACATTGTGTAACATAAATAACATCTTGTAAATGATGAGCTGTCACACTGGAAAATGATCTTTGAAGCATGTTGGGATTGGTATGTTGGAAAAATACACAATATGGAAAAAAAACATCAAAATTCTATTGAAAAAACTACATTTGTTTGACAGACCTTCATTCATCGTTCATTGTCAAGCTGGACATGACTTCAAACATGGACTAGTTATAACCTGAGAAGTTGCTACATCCTTGTTTACTCATAAATAACTGAAATAAAAGCAGCTGCACCACAAAAGTAGGTTAAAATGTAATGAGGGTTAAAACCTGTACCTTTTCTCCCGTCTCGCTCACCAGAGAGATGAGCAAGCGTCTTACTGAGGAGCAGGGGAGGAAGACCTACGAAAGAGCTGTCAAACTGGAGCAGGAGTTCACTGAGTACTTCACCGGTTAGTCACTTGCATGCACGCACACACACACACACACACACAGATGACAAAGCCATCAAAATGGACCAGAAATTTACTGAACTCTATTTCACCAATTAGACACAAGCACATATGCACAGATTCATCCACTTCCGTGGCAAACGTTTCACTCTCTTTAGTGAAACAATGAAACAAGTAAATCATGTTATTGTACTGTGGCAGTGCTTGGACAGGGTAAGTACATCAGGTAGGGCAATAGAGATAGATAGATTGATTGAAATGAGCAGAAATGAAGCCAGTAGTGAGGCAAATATAGTGCAGCACTCTACACTCTGCATCCAGACTGGACCTTTAAAGAAGATATCTGGTAATAGTTTCTGTTTTTGGAAACTAATTATTGTTAATACTCTTTGGTAATGACTTAATGACTCTTTTGATAATGACTATTTCTTCCTCTCTCTCGCCTTGTTTCTCTTCACTCTTTCTCTCTCTCTCTCTCTTTCTCTCCAGCTATAGTCCAGGGTTCCTCTCTAGAGGAGGTGTATTCGCAGGTGAAGCAGATCATTGAGGAGCAGTCTGGTCCTTACATCTGGATTCCCACCAAGGAGCGTCTCTGAATACACACACACACACACTACTCTTTCAACACTTCTGCTAATTTTCTATCGTCAGCCTGCTCCCTCTGTCACAGACACACACACACCTAAATACACGTGGAGATGATGCACACACACACACATACTTACACAAGCACATGCAGTCGGACAAGGCTGGGACTATCTGGGACTGCTACTTCCTGAAGTGGGAGGGGCTAATGTCTGTCCAGCAGCCTATTGGTGGATCTTTCTACAGCTCAGTTCCTTAATGTTTAAGGAAGTGGTTCAAATCAAGGCGACATGTACCATTATCTGATTTGATTTCTTTATTGTTCTTCTTATTGTTGTTGTCGTTGTTGTTTTCATATTAATGAAGGGTAATGCATTCATGTATGGGTTTGTAACAATAATATTGTCACTAAGAGGCAGACTTTTGCACGCTGTAGCTTTAAGAGCATGTATTTGGGACAAAATCTTGATCTCCCCTCCCTGTCTGTCTCTCCTCATGGCATCACTCCTGTTTCGAGTTTCTCTTTTTCTCCGTCTTTCTCTCGCTCTGTCTTTTTCTCTCTCTCTCTATCTCTTTCTATCTCTCTCTATGTCTCGGCCTCTCTCAGATCTCATCCCTTCCTCGCTCTAGACTGTCTATGGGCTATAGATACGAGGTAAAAGCTGTGTGCCCAGGTGTTTGAGGGCCAAAATGAAACTGTATTACAGTTACCATTTAGAAATGTAGCAAGGAAGTAATCATTAGCAATTTAGGATTTGTATAATCGAGACGCTTGTTAGTGTGTCTTGTAACAAGCAGAAATACTCAAAACTCAAATACTGAATTAGATTGCATCAAAATAGATAAAAAAAATATAGAGTCACCCTGGAACCCTTTTGTTTTTTGTTGAGGGCCAAAAACTCAGCTTGGCCCGCAGGCCTCCTCTCGGACAGCCGGTGCTATCTTATTGTACAACAGGCGTTCCAGTTGGAGTCCCAAACCATAGTTTAAGAAACCATGGTCTTCATCCTACCTCCGTCCTCCTCTCTTCCTCTCCTCCTCCTCTCCTCCCCATGCCGCCATCTCTCTCCTCCTCTCTCCACATTCACAGTGTCGCATTAGCTGAGCACTCTGGAACGTAAAGCAGTGTATCATCATCGCTATCATCATCACAATCATCATCATCATCATCATTATAGCTATTCCTCTCACCGTAGCCGCACTAATGACGGCTGGTTTCTTGAAAGCATCTTAGTGTGGCAGAGATGAAGAAGCCATACTGTTACCGTCTTACCACTTTCGGCTAATTGGACTCAGTTGGCTCAGTTGGTGTCTATCATGCTGGTGTGACAGGGCTGAAGAGGTCAGGTAAACTCGTCTATCCCTGAGCCAGTTCAGAAATGCACCGTTGGATCAGCTCTATCGGTAACACAGGATTTATGAGTTTGAACCTATATGACTGTAGCCCTTGCTAGCATGAATGCCACCTGGAACGTTAGCATTATGACAGTCTCTGTCCACAAATTTGATATACTAAGATGCTTGTGGTAACATTGCCGCTGTATGGACCTTCTCAGCCACCATACTTACACTTCCTGTCTCCAACCCCCCCAGGCGATTGCTCCAAACTGACTGGAGACTAGAGATATGCAGAAAACCGGTTCTTTCAACAAAATAGCTCTAGACCCAAATAGATAGCTTTGATTACATTTGTTTGGAAGGCTTTAATAGTTCTACTCAATAATATGTCTTTCAAAATAAAAGACTGAATTTAGTCGATCAAGTGGTGTTGTCAGTTGACAGAACTGGTGTCTCTGTATGTCTCTGGCTGTGTGTTTCAACCAGGGGCCCATGCCGCTGTCTGTTAGAGTAAAGTACCGATGCAAAGACTTTATTGTATACAGAGATGGATCTATATCTAACATTATAATTATTATAATATTTATCCCTGCTCTAACTGCCTATTTTGGTACAAAAATAAAAGTCTTTATTGAGATTTACTGAAAACCTTCTACCGATTACCGGAGATGATTATTCTTTTTGCGTTGTGGAACCTGTATGAATGTGAATATTCTCTAACTACTGTAAATAATGAATATATTTTCCTTTACTTTCACCTCTACTGCTGGCTTCTACTGGTTTCTGTTGGTGTCCAATGTGGTCATTCCCCTTAGCAACGCCACCCGCCACATTGGTTGAGCAGCACAACAGGTTGGTAGGAAGCAGAAACACCTGCCGAGAGTGTTGTGACTTAAAGAAAACCATTTCAAGAATTGAATGAATCAAAATAAAAGGCAGAATACACTGTCGTGATTACGAACCAAAAACAAAATTAATTGTTCTTTACCACTGTAGTTGTCGTGTTTTGAAATACATTGGAGCTAATTGATTATTGGTCATAATCAAGCAAAAAAACATTTTTCTTCTTGATTTGCATCTGTCAGTTTTATAATTTGATGGTTGAATTCAGATTTTTAAATGGGATTCTCAGCAGCCACAGCATTGGAGTCAACAAAGCTGCTTTTCCAAATCCAAACGTGTTTTCAAATTATGAATTATGATGGCAGCCAGCTAAATACAACAAACACTGGGAAATTAAAAGCCAGTTTACACAAAGGATGGTCTTTTGTGTAAAAAGTTTTTATATAAAATAAAAATAAAAATATCAATATGATCTGTGGCAGTTGCTGCGCTGGCTGCTAGACTTCCCTATGGGTAAATCAAATATAGAAGTGGCCAAAGCTTTGTGAAACTGAATTGTTTAAAATAGTAGTAACAGTTGAAATTACAGCATATTGGTGCAAAATCACTTTTACACAACAGAAAATCAGATTTTTATGTGACACAGATACGATCTTTTCACTGACAAAAAAGAGAAACAGACATCAACAGACAACAACATCAGAACTTGATGGATAGATAGATAGATAGATAGATAGATAGATAGATAGATAGATAGATAGATGGATAGATAGACAGGGTCTCAAAAGGTTAAAAATCTTATTTCCTGGTATGTGAATGCAACACTCCAACCAAAGTCAACTAGTTAAAGGAGTTAACTAGTGAAAAACCATGTCTTGTTGCTTTTACAAATGGTTTCTTATCAACACGGGCCTTACGGGTCCAAATGTGTCAGAAGTTAGATTTCATTTCTTCTGTAAACCCAGGAGGAAGATATGTGACAGCTTCTCATGGTCATCAATCTGGTGGACTACAGGAGGACACAAACACACGGACAGTACATACCCGTATACATGAGCACACACAAATCTCTTTCATTGACTTTTATATAGACAGCAATCTCTCTTATACCCACTCGCACTTTCTCCCCCACACACTAATACAATATCTCTCTTGTTCACGCTAACCTCACATATGTACACGATCTCTCTCCGTCTTTCCCTTATTAATCTCTCTCTCTCTCTCTCACACACACACACACAGCCTCACTCACTATCTAGTTCATCAGTCATCGTGTCGCATCAGAGCCAACAGGTTGTTGTTCAGTGTGTGTGAATGAGGTCATCTACTGCAAAAATGCCTGTGCATGTAAGTGTGTGTGTGTGTGTCACAGTGAATGAATCATGGGACAGTGCACTGTATTCCTTTATTCAGCATCTTTGCAGTATGAGTGCAGACAATGCATAAACTGTTATTGTATGCAGTAATGTCCTGGTATGATTCATGGATGATCACATGGCTTTACCCCAGTCAGTTCATCCTAACCTACTTCATACTTCCCTGGTACCTGGGAGCGGTGGAGCTTTTACTGCTTTTAGTAACAGGTTTTTTAAGAAATCCTTCTTAATAAGTCTTTTTTTCAAAACAGGCGACTAAATCTTCCGATTGGGTGAGAAAATGTCATACATTTCCAAAGCAAATCAACTTGTTTTCAGAATTTTCTTGAATCATTTTAATGATTCCGCAGAATGTTTCAGTGGTTTTAAGAAAAATAAGATTTCATGATTGAGAGTAAATGACTTGTTAAGATGGGCATTTTTGCAGTTGCTGTACTTTTGAGAAAACGAGGAAACCAAGGTCCTATCCAGCTACCTATAACCATCTTCTCAGATATGATCTCGTTCAGTACTGGCACTGGTCTCTGTCTCACAACATTCAATCACTCTTATCACATTTTTCAAAGTAGGTTGTAAGGATCAATGTATTACTCTCTCAGGTCCTTGGGTTCATGTAGTCATATTGTGATAACCTGCAGTAAACCAGTCAGAGTAAAAGATGAGATGAGGATAGAATTATATAATGCCTTAAAGAGGACAGGCATTCAGTTTCAGGACGTAAAGAGAATAAAGCATATGGTGCACACAAGGAATCAAGATCTATAAAGATTTATTTTCATACGGTAGTGCACAGAGCACAGAGTACAGTGAGGTTTTATTATTTTATTACATCCTACCGTAGGGTGTTTAGTATCTTCTGAACCGGACTGGAACTGGAACATGATGTTGTAATTTTCCCCGTGGTGATAGCGGATTCCCACATCAGCGAATGTTGGATGCAGCGTAGATGAGCTTGCTGAAAAGTGCAAATAGCACTTTTGGATTCTGCTGGCATCTCTTCCCTGTCTCATTTCAGTTCAAGTGAAGGTTGCAGCACTAAAACTATTATTATTTCAATACTTTATGATGATAAAACTGCTATTTCTGAATTGATAGCACAATTTTGGGCTTTGTTATCCTTCGTTACCCAGACAGTGAAGCTAATGATCTTGCTGTGTTGTCGCATCATCAATGAATGAGCAATGTGAATGAGCAATGTGTGTGGAGCGATAATCCAAGCTTTTACAGTTATCTTTATGGTTAAGCTGGCTTCCTGTGTTACACCAAATGGCTGCAGAAATGCTTTATGAAAATAATCATACTTCCTCATATCCTGATATCATATCCTACAGTCCGTGCTATTATTCTCGTATACAAAAGCTGCCAGAACATGTTGCAGTGCTGTTAGTCGTAAATGAACTTTGTGATGCTGAAGCGTATCAACCAAGAAAATCAACCAAGAGGCATAAAGCTGCTCTGTCTCTGATAACACTAATCCTCTTGTCACTAAACATCTCCAACTCTCCTGAAACTGATTTTATGGTTTAAGGTTAGAAAAATATGTTACGAATGAGTAGCAGCCAACAGCAGTTTCAGAGTTCTTTGTCTTTGTTGTGTTTGTTGAGGAGAGTTTATTTCTCCTGGTGGTAAAATGTAAAGAAAAAAAAAACACAACTGTTGCAATAAAATTGTTTTTACAATTAAAAGTCAGTTTGGGTGACAGGTTTTTGATTAATGCTGAATAAATCTTTTGTATGAAGACCTCTACCTGGATCTCCTATGCTGGAAAACAAACGTCTGATAGTTGTGCAAAAGCGATATATTTAGTCTTACAGGGTCACAGTAGGGCTACTGTGTTACATATCTATACCTGAGATGGCAAAACCATGCTCTCAGAAACCTAGGCGTGGTAAGGAGGCATGTGAAGGTATGGTGTCCCTCCTTGTTGAAGCAACTCGTGAAATACTTCATTAACTGGAGAATAACTGACTTCTTTATTTGGTAGTTAAGAGTAGAGAGAGACAAGAAAGGTGGGCGAGAGAGGGAGAGGGAATGACATCGACAAAGGTCCCAGTGTGTGAAATACTCCAACAGGAATCAGGAATCTCTCCCCCCTTCTCATCACAGACCCCCAAAACATGGTGACTGAGTCAGCCACCTAGGTTTATTTACAGGCAGATCATTTCCAACAGTCTGTCTGCTGGCCTGAATCCCTTCCTTCCCTCTGCCCGGCCTTAGTGGAAAAGCACCATGCGAGGAGAGGAGAGGAGAAAAGAGAGGAGGGAGAGGAAGGTAGGGGTGGGGGTCCTGACTGTAAAAGGCCTCTCTGTCCAGGCGTTGGCCCTGAGCCAGGCAGTGCTAGCAGAGACGTGTCAGACCAGGTACGCCCAGGGAGGAAAACACTACCAGCTCTACGCAGAGCCTCGGATACTGGAGCCACATGTGGCAGTCTTGTGATTCTTGAAGTATGTTGTAACTGGCCGGGCTGTAAACTGGTGAAAATACAGCTCCCTCTGTGTCCACGTGTGGCTTTCATGTGGACTCTTGGAGTCAGAAGTTGGACTTTGACTCAAGTAGAAGTCGTCATATAAAGGAGGAACGAGGAGACAAGGGGCTATTTCATCCGTCGTAGAGAGAGGGAGAAAGAGGGCGAGATCATGGCCGTGTGGCAAATACTGGGATCTGTACTACTAATATTACACACTGGTAAGAACAGTTTCCACAAAATACCATAGTGCTTTTGTTTTTGTTTATTGAACATATTTATGTTATATTGAATAGTCGTAACATGTGGCCACGTAAATCCAATTGTCCATTGGGGATCAATACAATCAAATCTAATGCAATCTATTCCAGTTCTAATGTATCAGTAACCGATTGCATTTGCTGAAAGGTGACCCTACATGGGCAACTTTTGGGGCAACATTGCCTTCAGCAGAAATGGGGATTGGTAGCTGTGGCAAAATCAATGTACAGAATAAAATTGGTTATGAGGAAGACATAAAACACAAAACTAACATCTATCCTGTTAATCAGACATTGGAAGTGGTAGAATTTAATAATACTTGATGAGTATTTGATTACAGCATGTTTTCACGTTGTTGCCTGCTCAGAACATGGAGCTTTGACTGGAATATTTTGATGACTCAGTGATGACTCTCTCTCTCTCCCTCTCTCCGCCTGTATCCCTCTGTCGTTCTCTCTCCCTCAGCCCTGGGCCAGAGCAGTATCAGATGGTGCACCATCTCGGAGGCAGAGCAGAGGAAATGTCAGGCCATGTCTGAGTCTTTCTCCGCCGTCTCCATCCGTCCCTCCCTCAGCTGTGTCAGGGGCGCCAACGCTGAGGGCTGTGTTCAGAAACTCCAGGTCAGATTTGGACAGCGGGGCTAAAATTTAATTGGAATTGATTTCTGGTGCCGCCGAGTCGCAAGTTCTCACCGTGAACTTAAACCTTGTAGGACACGACCACTTGAAGTTATTATTCTAAGGGCTAGTGCGCATACTCTTTTTCAACGATGTCTCACTTTACACTATACACTGATGTATTGTAATCCATCTTACTCATTTACTTATTTATTTATTTGTAGTCGGTGCACCAATAAAAGGCAAATAGAGACATGTTCGTGGTTTAGACCAGAACATGTAATCAGGCAACAGATAACAAGGCAGTATCTAATAAACCCAGTGGAGCCGTGTGGATAGCAGCCCTAGGCTTGTTAATAGCTTGTTAAAGTGTCATTTTTGTGATACTGGTGTATTTGTTGACTGAACTCACCAGGTAATACGCACTGAAGACATTTGGGAGCAGGAAGGTTTCTAACTTTGACACCTGGGCTGAAACCAGCACACACAGGCAGACTGGGCCTATCCGATAAGCACGAGGATGTAATAAAACTCTGGTGAAACATTTGCGGCAGCCGTGTTTGCCAGTTCTTTTTATGATGTTACATTTCTTGAATTGAACTCGCTCTGTCGAAGAGTTGCACCACTGAAATCACTAAAACGATTCCAGACCTTCAGCTTCCACTGCACCACTGTACATCATTGCCTATGTTATATAGTATCTTTAAATAATTGTTGTGTATTTTTCAAGAGAAAGGAGGTAGATGTTTTGTCCCAGAGTGCCCTATATAAAAGAGCTGTGTGACTAAAATCACAGACGCCACCGAGAACATTCTCCAAATTAATAATTTGTCCGTATGAAGCCGTGAGGCTCCAGTATCTGTAACATCAGTAACATGATTCTGTGCTGTGTTTCTCCAGAGAAAAGAAGCAGATGCCTTGTCCATGTACACCACTGACATCTACACCCTGGGGAAGACCGCTTCCTTCAAGATGGCTGCCGGGGAGTCGAACTCTGACGGTAAGAGTAAATAAATAAACAGGAACTAGGCCGTGTTCATGGGACCAGAATGTTTTCCAAACATCAAGCAAACAGGGCAGAAATAACAACAGGCAGTAGCTTTAAGGTTGGAGAAGCAAGCTTGTGAAGATCTAAAAGTCACTTTCAAACAAAGAAAATCTGAGTGGGAGAAGTAATGCTCCCCTCCCTCAACAACTACCGTCAAAGTGCCCATGAGCAAAGCCCTGAACCACGCACTGCCCCAATGGAGCAAGCACAAGACTGTGGCGGTACTGAACCACTCCCTGGTGTGTGACCCTGCTTCCCCCTGTATCTACTCCCCCAGGCTATTACTGTAAATAAGGGTGCATTCACACCAAGCATGTTTGGAGTGGTTTGTTTAAATTCTGGAACGTTTCCTCTTTTAGTTTGATCCGTTTGGCCCTGAGAGAAATAAAACACAAGCTAAGCTTGGCAATTTTATACTGCTGCAGACCAGCATTTTTACCAAGCTCCTAAATCACTGCCACTCTCCAGTACTCAGTAAGTCTTGCTAGCTTCTTTTCCCCTCTTGACGACACATTGCCTCTGGTCAAGCCTTACGTCATGATTGCAGTTGTTTATTTGGCTGTTTGCAGCTTTTTCCACTACACCCTAATCCCCAACCCTAGGCTTGTCTAAATTTGTCTGAGGCTGTATCGAGCACTTCAATTAACACAAGTAACAGTCTGACATATCAAATCTAGTAATTTACCCCGACTGTGTACTCCATACTGCCTGAGGGTAATTTCAAGCAACCCATAGTCACAGCTGAAGATCTGTGAAAGCTGAAAGCTGATAAGCAAGATATCATGAGCCTGGTGACGTTGCTGAGCTCACTCTGCATTCCAGTTTTATGTCTGTAGACTGGACAGCTGACCTCTAACACCGGTCTGGTTCCTGCCTCAGGTCAAGGTACCACCTACTACGCAGTTGCTGTGGTGAAGAGGACGAAGCCTGGCATCAACATCAACAACCTGGCGGGGAAAAAGAGCTGCCACACTGGGAAAGGCCGAACGGCTGGGTGGAACATGCCTTTAGGATACCTTATAGACCAGGGCATCATGTCTGTGATGGGCTGCAATGTCCCACAGGGTAGGAAAGATACACATATACATAACTGAGGGAAGCGTTAATACTCATATTCATATACTGTATACAGATATACATATACTGAGGGTGGGATATGCCTCTCCGATGCATCACAGCAGGGAATCACACACACACACAAACACACACACATAGACACATCTGTGCATGCATGCACCCACACACATATGCACACGGACAAAAAGGCATTTACAAAAACACAAACGTGTGTGTGTGTGTGATCAGGTGTGGCAGATTTCTTCAATGCTAGCTGTATTCCGGGAGCCCAGAGCGACCCCCCCTCTCTGTGTCAGCTGTGCAAGGGAGATGGGACTGGACAACACATATGTGAAAAGAGCAACAAAGAGAAGTACTTCGCTTACGAGGGGGCTTTCAGGTAACACACACACACACACACACACACATTCATACACATGAATTACATTTTGTGTAGATGAGGAGTAGGTTCACTCCTGAACCTTTTCCAGGATCAGTTCCAGTAGATGGTGCAGTTGGCTCTCGTTTGAATGTTTATATTGTTCATATCACAATTGTGTTGTAATTGCAATTGTAATCTTTTGGGAGGCAGGTAGATGAAGAAATTTCATTGTATTTACATTTTTTTAGCTGTGGGAGCAATGTTCCAGATGTGTGGGGCCACTGCAGATAAATGAATGTAAAGGAAACAGTGGGCTCCATTGGCACACTGGTTAATATTGCACAGCCGGAGGTCATGTCACAGGGGAAGTCAGACAGCCGTGTAGACAAACCTGTGTAGGGGACACCAGAACTGGTGACAGGGGAGCAGTTTTCTCTGGCCACGCCATTTGCCATCTGAGTCAGTAAAGATAGCAGTTTCAGGGTGGGGAGGAACTGTTTTTTTAACCTGTATTAATTCGGAGTCTTTTCGAGCATCGCCCTGCTTCACATTCATAGTTTGACACATTTCCACCAAGGAGCTGTGCAGTACAACCACAGTCCTCTACTCCTGGCCGCTGAGCAGCTCTACTGGCCCAAGTGGGGTGGTTAAGTGCCTTGCTCAAGGGCAGTTGGAAAGCTGCTGCTGAGGGAGGGGAGAACATTAATCGATTCATTTTCCCCAACCAGATTTTCTCAAGCAGCTGCTCACCTTGGCTGCAGGATGAATGTGTCCTTCCGTTTGTCTGACTAACTAAATTCTTTATTATTATTATTATTATTATATTAATTTTGAGACATTAGTATAATTACTGCAAACAAACAAGACAATCACTAAGAAGACTGGCAGCCTTTATCAGACTCCACACTGAATTTTACATTGCCACCAGGTCACTTTGTGGCAGAAAGCAATGGGGTTTATGGGAAATGTGGTCTTAATTTTGAGAAACTCTACCACCAATAACACCACTAATGTGAGGTGGTACAAGTACGTATAGCACCTTTAATTTTCAGGTGTAGTAGGTGCTCATATGTTTTAGACTCACTCTGCTCTCTGTCTCTCTAGATGTCTGGTTGATGATGTAGGAGAGGTGGCCTTCATCAAGCACACGACTGTCCTGGAGAACACTGATGGTAACAAGCTTGTTATTTAGCTCACCAGTCATTTAGTCACCACTTAGTTGGTTAGATACCTAGCTAGCTTGTCATTTAGATAGCTGCTAGCATACTTTCTTACCTTAACTTACTAAGCAACTATTTAAGTTACAGTCAGGTACTTATTTCCTTAACTTACACAGCAAGTTAGTTAGTCTGTCAGACAGCTGGTGAATATGCTAGTTAAAAGAACAACACCCCTTCCTGACTAATTGTTTTTCCACCAGGTAAAGGCCCCAGCTGGGCTACAGGTTTGAGCTCAGCAGACTATGAGCTGTTGTGTCAGGATGGGAGCAGAGCTCCTGTAACTGCCTGGCGCCGATGCCATCTGGTCCGCATCCCATCCCGCGGCATCATAGTCCGCAATGACATCACTTCCTCTGTGGTCTACAACATGTTGAAGGACGGGCTGGTACGTCCAAACGCCACACAAACTTTATAGCAGTGACCGAGAGTTGAATCACTTTGAGCCAGATTGCCTTGCCACCTGGCATTAACATGCATCATGGGTAATCGGACTGTCAGATTGTAAGATAGCAAATAAATGCATACATTCCAGGTGTAACAGCACTGAGCTGGTAAGAAATGCATCTGGCCACATCAACAGCAAAATGTGAATACAAAGCATCTCCAATTCACATGGAGCAACTACGTAAATGGAAATAAACTCTCACGTGGACATGGGAACAAGTAAGGCAGGGTGTTTACTGTCAATTTTAAAGGGCTTCAGTATCAGGAAGCTAGTGATGTGCAGTCTGCATTTTAGCAGGAGAAAGAGAAATCCAATTTTAATGTGGATGCCGAAGACGCAGTTTGATGTCAGGATACGACACCGAAGTCATATCGTGTTAATGTCTGGTGTAAAGGGGCCCAAGGAGGCGAATCAGTTGGACACCATCGTGGGAATGTCACAGTCGGTCTAGAAATCCTGTAGCCATGCACGACGGCTCCTCGGAGCATGTGAATTAGCACTGTGTCACAGTATTAATGTGGGTAATGCTGCTGCCAGTGATATTGTTGGCTAATTTAGTAAACTGAAACCAACAACACAGTGGCAGTAGGCATACATGAACACAATACTGAATGAAGGTAGAATGTATGTAGTACTGCTTGGTGAATGTAGACACACAGTCCTGGTGTGAGACTAAATGAGTGTACTTCCTGTCTGCAGAGTAAGTCAGACTTCCCCATCTTCTCCTCGACTTCATACGGGGGCGGAGCTGTGCTGTTCTCTGAAATGTCCACTCAGTTCCTGGAGGCGCAGTCAGAGGATCCTGTGGAGTGGATGGGCAAAGTCTATTATAATGCCCTGCGAGCCATGGACTGTAAGCCCCAAGGTAAAGAATATTTAGCTATCAATCTATCAATCTATCTATCAATCTATCTATCTATCTATCTATCTATCTATCTATCTATCTATCTATCTATCTATCTATCTATCTATCTATCTATCTATCTATCCATCCATCCATCCATCCATCCATCCATCCATCTATCTAAAACAACCAACCACACCTGTCTGTTTTTCTGTCTGCCTCATCCCCTCCATCTCTTTTTCCATGCATTGATGCATGTGTAGAGCTCCCGACTTCCCTGAGGTGGTGTGTGTTGTCCACTGGTGAGCAGAACAAGTGTGCTGCCATGGCCCGGGCCTTCAGCACTCAAGATCTGACTCCAGCCATCCAGTGTGTCTATGGAGAGTCTGTCACCGACTGCATGAAGAAAATCCAGGTAACGGCTGCCGTAGCCTACCTCATACTAGTGGATTCATTCAGCTTTTGATAGATTCACAGATAGAGTTCAAATTAAAATACCAAAAACCCAACAGCCACGGTTTCAGAAATTCAAAGAGAAGCAGACTCAGAAATCTGTAACAGCTAAAGGCAAACATGATTTTGTGTGTGTGTGTGTGTGTGTGTGTGTGTGTAGAACAAGGAAGCTGATGCCATCACTCTGGATGGAGGCTACATCTACACAGCAGGCAAAGACTATGGCCTGGTACCTGCTACTGGGGAGAGTTATACTGGTAAAACACATGCTCACACACGCCCACACAAACATACACTGACACACACAAACACTCACATTCATATAGGTGACACTGATGCCAAGTACCAGTACCTGATACTATTATTATATTATATTTCAGTCACTTCATCCATTTTGTCATTCAATCTTGACATGTCCCTGGTCAAGGTACATTCATTTAAAAAAAAACACAAGAAAATGTGACATTTAAAAAAAGGGTTTTATCCAATTTCCCTATAAACGCAAATAAGTACAGTCCAAATGTTTGGAATCAACATCAAAATGACCCTTAACCACCGTGGCTATTAAAAAAGAAATCAGAGGACATATTGCAAAATCAAAGATGACCTCTGCAAAACTGTTTTTTCTCCCCAGAGGAGCATGATGGTTCCATCTACTATGCGGTTGCCGTGGTGAAGAAGAGCAACGTTGACATCCGTAACCTTGGCGACCTGCGTGGCCGTCGCTCCTGTCACACCGGATATGGTCGCACGGCCGGTTGGAACGTTCCTGTAGCAACAATGATAGAGTCAGGCCTGATCACACCACAGCATTGTCGGATACCTGATGGTGGGTGGTGTGTTAGTATGTGTTAGTCCTTTAATATAAAACCAGACATAATATTATCTCTTGGTAAGATTACAATTTCCTTGGTTTTCATTTTCAGCCAGTTAAATAAATCTACTCAAAAGGACAGAAATTAAATGTATTTGTTGCATAGTTACATGTAAAAGGCAACATTTTTCCTTTGCGTGTTTGACTTCCTGTTTCTGTTTTCCCATGGTTCCTAGCGGTGGGGGAGTTCTTTAAGCAGAGCTGCGTACCGGGTGCCAACCAACCTGGTTTCCCTAACAACCTGTGTGGTCTGTGTGTGGGAGACAGCTCAGGGCAGAACAAATGTGAGAAGGGAAAGGACTTGTACGATGGATACGATGGTGCCTTCAGGTACGGAGAACCACGCTACCCACAACCCTCTCCTCTCATTGGGGTGAATTTTGCTACAATCATGTTGTATCGGAATAACTGTTAGAACAACTTGGTGGTTAAAAGCAACAACTTGTCGACTTTCACATATCTGAAATGTCTGAAACATCTATTTACCCGTCAGGTGTCTGGCTAAGGGAGAGGGAGACGTGGCTTTCATCAAACATTCTACTGTCTTCCAAAACACTGATGGTGAGATGCAATTCACTCTGTGTGTGTGTGTGTGTGTTCAAGAGAGAGAAGGATAGTGTGAGTGTGTGTGACAGCAGCTGGCCTAAAACTGTTTATAGAGTTAGAAGAAAAAAACATTTTGTATATTGGAGTTGCATTAACCCTTTCAGAGTTTTGAGGCTCTCAATTCATCTGAGAGAGCTTTATTGGCAGGGCTTAACGTCTCTCTTTCTACAGGTAACTCGGGTGAATCGTGGACTGTGGGTCTCAAGTCCACCGAATTTCAGCTGTTGTGTTCCCAGGGCAGCAGAGCCGAGGTCACCCAGTACCAAGACTGTCACCTGGCCAGGGTTCCCTCCCATGCTGTAATGGTACGGCCTGACACCAACATCCACGCTGTCTATGGACTCCTGGATAAGGCGCAGGTAAGGCGTGTGTTACTGTGTGCACGTGTATGTGTGTGTGTCAGAGAGCGCACTTGTTTAAGGGTGGAGCTTCTGCCTGCTCTCAATCAGTGGCAAAAAGCAGCTAACAACCAACATAGGAACCCACATGGCAGAGGACAAACAATTTTTATGCACTCAATTACGGCAGTACACTTGGCCCTTGCCGTTTTCCACCCATCTGATCAGTCTGAATGTCCACTTATTTTCTTCCTTTCTCTTTCGATCCCTCTCTCTCTCTCTCTCTGCAGAGGTATTTCAGCAGTGATACAGGTCCAAATTTTAAGATGTTTGACTCGCAGGCCTATGAGGGCTCAGATCTCATCTTCAAAGACTCTACACGTCGCCTGGTGGGCGTGGCCGAAAGAAAGACCTACAAGGATTGGCTGGGGCAGGGCTACTTGGACTCACTGGTCAACATGGAGTGTAACTCATCTAGTGCAGGTAAAAACCGACACACACAGAAATGCATACCGTTGCTGTGAGTTGAAAACCGCCAAAAGCATCATCTCAGAACTGTTAGCTGATGCACTGTAGCTAAAAAAAACAAGGCAACAGTAAACATGTTGTGCAGTGCCCCTCTAATAGCCTAAAGCCAATATGTAATAATTATGTCACCTTGTTTTGACCTGTAATTGTAGCGCCCCCTTGGGCCAGTCAGTGTATTTTTTTAAACCTTGCAGTGAGATGCATATTTTCCAATTTTGTCAAAACCTGATGAGTGGTATCTGAGGTAATGTGCATGACACATGAATGAACAAACAAACAATGTAGCGCCCTCCTTGGGCTAATAAGTCGAATTTTGAAAATGCTGGAACACAATAGTGAGATGCGTCATTCCCCAAGTGTTGTCAAAATCCGATCAGTGGTGTCTGAGATATCATGTGAGATGGACGAAGGAAGGAAGGGAGGAAAGAAGGAAGGGAGAAAGGAAGGGAGGAAGACGGATCTATAGTCCCCCAATAAATAGACTATAAATACTAAACACACAGAGTAGTCCGTTTAGTGAAGAGCTTACTTGCCAAAAAGTCAATGAATTCCTTTAAATTAGTTTCCATCTACACTTGTTCACTCACTTATTCCTCATCTCTCTCTCTCTCTCTCATAGTGATGTCCTCTGCATGGCTGCTCTTGGTGGCGTTGCTCAGCTCCATGCTGGTCAACCTCCGGATGTAGAGAAACAGCACGACTCCTTCCTGCCGCCCGTACCTCCTCCTTTCATCCCCCGCCTCCTTACATCCCTCCCCCTGTATCCCTCACCCCCTCTCTGCCTCATTCCCTCTCTCCTTGTTCTTTCAGGTGGAATCTTTGGACCTATACGCTTCCTGACCACCGGCCAGTTAAATCACCCGCTCCACAGCCTCTGTCCAATCCAGTCAAACCCTATTCCTTTGGGGACCCGCCCCCCTGTCCCTGATTCTGTGTGTATACCTTATGTTGTATCAGATATGCCTGCTTATACATCCATTGTATGTTAATGTTAGGGAGGATGGCATGTTGAAACTGCCTATGGATTTAAATGGTGCTGGTGTTTAAGCCAATGAGGCGCTTGATGTCACTTGTTGCTGTGGCAAAAGAGAGATTGGTGTTTTCCTATTGGCGGGGCCATAGGTGATTCAGCCAATGAGAATCAGAGATGCACAAGTTGATGCTGCCATCTTGTTTACTGAGGGTGAGCTGCCATATCAGTGCATATGCTGCCACCTGTTACATTACTCTACTGGGCAGTGTGTCTCGATTTGCACAGGAACAGAGAATCTGATTTTTAACCCCACGTGACCCACATCTGATGTTCTGGTGTACCATGTAGAAGCCATCAGATCTGGATCACATTGGGCTAAACCTCAGCTTCCGTAAATTTGTCCATCTTTTGGAAGTGCTGATTTGAGGTCAGTGGTGTGGTCATCTTTATGACCTTCTCATTCTAACCCACTGCAGCATGAGGGCCGTTCTGCTCTGCTGCCACTGGCTCTGTGAACGCTACCAATAGACAAGGGCCTTTTCTTGGCTCTGACCATGTTTCTACTATAAGCTAATGCCATATCAGTGAATATGCACTAGTGCTGCTCTCCACACAAAGCTGTGCTGGGAATGGTATGATGAGTGACTGAGTGACTTGTCCATAGGCTGTCTGCTTCATGTATTCTCCCCAAAAGCTGGAAACTGGAAAAATACTTTTGAAACACTGCTCCCTCTCTCGCTGCACATAGAATAGTGACCTTAAACAGTATAATTGGTGTGGTATAGTTCAGTGTAATTCATTGGGGCCTGCTTGCAGCTGATATGCATGACTTTGTAATCACATTTTTGGGCTTTTATTATTGCAAGTAATCTGATGCTTTTGGGTGGGAACTGCAGACATTTTTCACACCTCTTAGCATTTGATTTTATTCATTTGGGGACAGAAATGGAATGAGTGAAATTGACACACTGGTCAGGTTCCATCAGTTTGGGGAGAACATGGAGAAAACATCCTGTGGTTTCTGTTGGAGAATGAATGTTTTAATTTGTCTTGATGGTTTAAGTCAAACAGGAATTTCTGTGAATTGAAGACAAACACTGAAAAACGTTGGGCATGTGAAGACTATAAATGAATGAATTCCATATCTTTGCATTTTGGTTTGCTGAGTAATTTGGATGAATATAATAATGTTTTATACTAGAATGCTCCAAGACATCTACTCCCATACCCAATAGAAATTCAGTGCAAGAAGGTCTCTATATAACTCCAACCAATCAGACCAGTGCCTGTCATATCTACTTCCTGCTGCTTGATTGCGGTTTCCTGTTTAATACGTTGTTGATCGGATGTGTATTTCCTTTATTGAGAGATTTATTTTTATATGAAGTTCAGGTGCCATATCAGTGTATATGTACTGACTCAGCGCTAATACCTTCTCTTCCTCCTAATAGAGGTTTATTTCTGTATGAAATGATGAAGATGTAACTAATATTTAGTTGCCAGGCCAGTGCGTCTGCAGAAGTATAGCTACATAAACCTGTCTGTTTTCTGTTCTTGTTCAAATGAAATAAAGCTATGCACTCTATATTGCAAGCTGTTGATCTATTCTTATAATAATGAAGTATAACAACACATGGTCCTTCCATTTTAAAATGAGCCTTTAGTACAATTTGCTTTCTAGTTATTTATTAATGTTTGTTCATGTTAATCTTTTCAGCCCAGTATCCAAACTGAGTAATTGTTGTCTCTCTCTCCATCATGAGGCAATCCAGCAGAAACAGGTCTTTGACCCGTGCAGGGATTGGTAGAAATTTTGTATTGCATCTGAGGAATGTTCTTATCGCCTTTCCATTGCATCAGAATCAGTGAACTATGGCTGCGTTCCCACAGACGCAAAAGATCTGACTTTTAGCTCCTTGTAGCAGAGATCTTGTCTTGGCTGTGTAACGAAGAACACTCGTTGAATCTGACTTCTCCATTTAGATAGCCACAAGATCAGATCAGTGGCACACAGAGTTAAACATCTCTTTTCTGTTCTTGTCATAAAGTAGAAAAAAGAAAAAAATATAATCTGTCCAGGCTGTTAAGGCCGAAGGTTGGATGGAACATTCTGGAGCACAGGGAGCCAGTTTTCAGGCTTGAATGCCAAAGTACCAAAGTGCAGTGGCCATTTGATATTTTTGTGTTCATATTCTAGTTGTCTTTTTCCCCTGGTGTATCCTATTATTTTTGCTGCTGCAACAACCAAATTTCCCCACAGGAATCACTACAGTTTCTTCTCATCTCTTACCTTATTAGGTTGTAAATTATTTCCTTTGTTTCATAATCATGCCTCTCATTGCTGTCCTACTGGAATTGGGAAAGTAGGGGAACTACTGAGTTACAACTTTATGACGGTGAACTGTGAACTTGAGTCCCTCTGGCTCTACTGAGGCTGCAGAAAACAGCCCACATGGTAGAGATTGCAACTTGCCCTGTGGTTTATTAGATTCTAATCGCAGCAGCAGAGGGCAGACCGCACTTCAGAGGCTGCATTTACACAGGAACAAAAAAGTAGTTATTTCATAATCTAATCTCACAGCTATCTAAGCTGTCTTTCCATGGAAAAACCTGTTTCCACACTATATGACCTGAATCAAAGGATAAATGTTATAAGTCAATAATTGGCAAATGAGTTCAGTAGACGCATGCTTAGCAGATAAAACCTTTATTTATACATTTACAGTGAGCACAAAACAATCAAATCTTTCTCTCTATATACCATATCTGTCTATATACACACAAACACACACATACACCCACTTTAGGCTATTAGAACCATCTGCCCTGACAACTGAGTGTGCTACACCATAATGTATAGAACCATAAGAGCTGCATGGCTGGTGATGCTGTAATACTTCGAAAGGGACCTTTGACCTTCCGACACAGATCCAAACCTTTCACTCAGTTTTCCTTTTATTTAACAGTTCCTCATTTCCCATGTGCCTTCTGTGAACGGAAATCTAGACTTCAATTTCCCATGTTTTCCAAGATGTGTGAAACCCTGCAGTTATTTATTTATCCGCTGGTAGCAGGAGGTAAGTAAGTGGGATTTAAGTTAATAGTTTGGGCCAAGGCTGATGACAGTTTAGACCTCTAGACATCATTAACCCACATTCCCACGGTTGCATCTGACCCCCACTCTATAGCTGTCACATTCAATAACAGAGTATTCCCCTTTCTTTCATTCAGCCAGTCAGTCAGTTAGTTAGTGACCTTTCAATAGTCCTTCCAGTGAGGTTACAGAATACATGACAGTCATCGAGTCAACATCCGGGCCTCAAGTTTTTAATCTGCTG
>OOFE01010259.1:3860-15441 GCA_900323365.1 Monocentris japonica | reverse complement strand
TGAACACTCTCTCTCACACACACACACACACACACACACACACGGTAAGCCGCACAGAGTGGAAAAGGTGAATATTTGTGTGTGAGAGAGACAGAAAAAGAGCAAGAAACATCTGAATGAGACGTGTGTGAGAGGGTATGGCAGAGAGAGGTGGAGAGTATGAGTGTGTGTTTTCCTCATCCCCTAACCCCCCAACCATGCCTCAGAGGCATGCTGCTATAATCCCAGGGGGCAGGTCAACCCACACCCGACCCTGCACCCCAACAAGGTCAAAGATCACCCAATCAGAAACATCAGTTGGCACAAACAGCTCCCTTCTACTATTGGTGGAGCTACTCTTTCTGACAGAGACAGAGAGAGAGAGACAGAGAGAGACAGAGAGAGAGAAAACACCAACAAGTCAAGTCTTTCTCTTCTCCTTCAGGCGTGAGAGTGACCAAGGTAAGGAGAGGAGGGAACTTGAGCCCATTTTAGAAAGTTGTTTTGTCAAACAGTGGGATTCCAATCCCACTCCAACAGCCAATCAGAAACGGCTTCCTGCCCACATTCCTGGCTGACAAAATTTTAACATTTTCTACATCGCTTCACTGTGAGTATGTGTGTTTATGACAGACACTTGCTATGTTCTACCAAGCGAATTAAAAAGCCTATATTTAGGAAGGGTGGGAGTCCTTTCTTTCGCTTTCAATGGACAGTGGAAAGTGGGAAGGAAGGAAGGAGCCAACAAATGAAAGGACAGAAAGAATGAAAAAGATAAGATGGGGGGAAAGGAAGAAAGAAGGTAAGAGGGAAAGGAGGGAGGGAAGAAGGAAGCAAATGAAAGGAGAGAAGGAAGGGATAAAGTTAAGATGGATGGAAATAAAGAAAGGAGGTGAGAAGGGAGGGAAAGAAGGAAGGTAAAAAGGAAAGAAGAAAGTTAAGGAGAGAAGCAGGAAGGAGGGAAGGAAGGAAACAAACAGGTTGATGTCAGTATAGTGAAGAAACCTTGTATTACCAAAATGTCAGCTTTGATGACACAATGTATTATGAACATTTACAATCCAGTATCGATGGCTTAGCCTGGCCTGAGGGTCATGAAACATGTTAGCAGACAACTTAAGTAACAAAACAAAACATTTGCAGAATTGGATGCCCAAGGCTTCTGGGGGCCTCCGACGTGAGGGAAGACAGATAGCAGAGCATGGTCCAGTTGGTGGGTGTTATTATCCAACGTGCCTTAAGGTGCTGTGAGCGCAGACATTTTAACATAGGTAGTCCCAGTGCAAATAGCAGTGATAGTGCCATACTCTGCTGCACAGTACCGTGATAGGCAGCTTTAGCCTGTAGGTGGATAGATGAGAGGATCAGCAAATGCAGAAGGTAGAAAAGTTTACCTGGGTTATGAACATGGCTGCCAACGCTGCCCTGCTGAAGCTGCTCCTCAGTCTGGCAGCTCTGGTCTCTGGTGACGGTAGCAGAGCTCAGCTGGGACTCTGACTGGGGCTGCAGAGGGGGAATGGGCTTCCAGAGAGTCTTGGCCTGGGAATGGGCACCAGAATCCCCCTTTTCCTCGATCTCTATTGGAGTTTCCGTTTGGCCTCGGTTCTCAGGCAAGGCCCCGGTTGGAGCCTGGGCCTGGAGTTGGGGTTGATCCGCGGACTGGGCTTTTCCTTGGGGCTGGGACTGTGGTGGACTTTGGGTGTCTGTCTGGAGCGGGGCTTCTTCCATCTCAATCTCCATCTGACTGCCACTCTGATGGACCAAAACCAGACACATGAGACACAGAAAAGGTCGGGGGAGGGAGGGATTACCAAATAGGAAAATGATTAAGTAAAATAAAGGGAGAAACACAAGAATAAACCACAATAATACCATATTCACCTCAGTCTAGTCTCCAAAGAGGGTTTTGCCTAGAAAAATTTTGTCAAATCATCAAATACCAATTTGCACGGTGAAGTTTTAGGGTCAAGTTCATCAACAATTTCCTTGATCAGGCCAAGGTAAAACAGTACTAAGGGAAAAACAACAATAAGGGATGTTATCAGGAGAAAGTAAGAAATGATGGCATAAACCCAACAGGAGAAAAAGAGGGTCGTCTGTCCAAAAATCCTGAAAAAAAGACAAAAGTAAAATTGCTTGGAAGAATGAGGAGTCACAATAGTAGACTCTCTGTGTGTGTGTGTGTGTGTGTGTGCGCGCGCACGGTTATCAAGTCTCCTGAGCATCCAGAGAGCTTGCAGGGAGACATTAACCTTGTCGCACACATATACCCTTCAACAAATAAGTGACTCCACACCAACCCTTCAGTGAGTGTACATGCATCTGTCTGAGCAAGTAGTAAGTGTGTGTGTGTGTGTGTCTCCTCACCAGACCTCCACTGTCTCTAAGTCCCCAATCCTTTCTCCCCTCCTACCCACCAATTCATCCTCATTTTCCCTCTATGTCTGTCTCCGTCTCGTCCTCCCTCCCTCCCTCCTTGTGTCCCCGCTGCCCTTGAAAAAGGATAAATGACTCCACCATTCAAGCACAAACGGGCCACTTGGACAGTATGTCATCACACACACACACACACACACAATACAATTTAGCACAACATGCACACATATGTATCCTGAAGCACATAAACAAGTTACCACACAAAAGCACAACAAAAACATTGACACAACACAACAACAAGCCATCTGTACACTTTATCACCACACACACACACACACACACACACACACACTGACAGCAACAGACAGAGCACCTGTGCAGTAAGATGCCCCACACAAGCACAAAACACTAAAACCCACCACGATACAAACACATGCCGAGGATCTCTAATAACATCAAAAGGAAATGGCAGGGCGTGCTGTCAATCAGCCTCCATATCAATCAGTCAGTCATTGATGGCTAAACCGTTTTCCATTTGATTGGGAAGCAGTGAGCAGGGCAGAGGGGGCTGCCTAGTGTGGGTGGCCGAGCAATGAGTTTGTACTGAACGCTACACTGAAAAGGTGAAACTGGAATAAAAAGGGAGGGTTGGCATTTATTTTACACATGCATATCTGTATCCAGGGGACAACACGTCAACGTATCTTATTTCTTTCTCCAGTTTCTCATGGGATATAGAGTGGTCAACAGGGTAAAATGTGGTTGTAGCAATAATATGTAGCACAAGACAGGTAAAAAAGGATAATCACCTACATCGTGTATTTCTCACAATTTGACAGTGAATGGGCAAAGTGGGATGTACAGTATGCTGGTCAACAATAATGCAATATCCAGTTAGTGTTTTCTCCACTAAAAAAAATTACAAGGAGAATTGCTGCAGAACCAGATTGCCCAAGGGGAGGAGTCAAGTGGGATCTTAACATGGAGGAAGTGCATTTTCCACTATCTGACAGTGAAGTGGGTGTGGGACAGCAGCCATTCACATCTTTTTCTCCAGTACCTGTCTGCGGAGAGAGTGAGAGTTCTTCCTCCTAGTTGACTGCTGGGCCTTCACCATGCCGCCAAGACTGGTCTGCTGCACCGCACGATCACTACCAGCACACACCTGGAACCTGGAACAATACCCCACATGAGCAAAGGGCCGTGAACTGAATGCAGCAGCACTGCTGGCAGATTTACAGAGAAATAAAATGATTATTTCTGCACCTAGCACTTCTTCTTATTTGGCTACTTGCCTGAGAAACTGTGGATCCAAATGTTACGGTTCCTATTTCTGTAACAAGCACTTCTTTCCTGTTAGGCTACTTGCTTTATTGAAGCTACTCGAATGTTCCAGGGTCACAGGAATGTTTTTAAGTCAGTCATTCTGCTGTCTTGACTCTTTCACGTCTTATATATGGGATGGTTGTTGATGCAGTGGAGACACACCTGTAACCTACACCAACCTACAGCAATACTCCACATGAGCCAAGGACCGTCTGTGTATGGACTAAATGCAGCAGCATTACTACTGGACGTGCATGCATTGTTGAGCTATATAATGGGATTGTTATATAATGATGAACAATGATAATAACAACAACAACAATAATAGTAATAATCCATGTCCAATCCATTAGCAAACATGTAGGTTTGTGTGTTTACTGACTACTGAGCACTCAGGACTCACTAGGCCACCCACTGGATGTGAACGTACAAGACAATTCAATTATTAAGATACTTATTCTCGGGTCACAGGAATGATTTCACTCAGTTCAATGCCTTTGCACTTCACGTACATGGGCTGCTTGTCATGTTGGTGATAGAAAAATGAATTGTTTCCTGCAACATTACTCTGAGTAAGGCAAGGACTATCACTAGCATGCCACTGTGAGGAGGTTTGTACCCAAGCACCATACAAGGCTATGCATGCATACATTTTCAGTATGAGTGGCCCTAGAGGGAATTCAACCCCTGGTAGTTTTGTTATATGTATGTTTAGATACGTATACAGAAAAATACCAAGTACACTTTAAATGAAGAAGTACTGGTGTAGTCAACGTGCATATGAAGTATACACACCTCTTTCACTGGATTATCTGCTACTGAAAAACAGAAATGGGGTGGGAGTCATAGTACAGCCACCTTATTTCTCATAAAGTAGTTGAGAAGGTGGCGAGAGAAGATAGAAGAGAATGTCTAAGAGTGGCCATAGGTTTCACTGTGTTGTATCCCCCACTGCTGTGCAATAAAACAGAGTGGGACAAACTCTTTCGAAACAGGGAGTACTATTAAGTTCTGTATTATTTCAGACTCTTGATATGGAAAAGTGGACTATGAGCCCCTACCTCATCAGTCATTGTAAATCACTCTCGATAAAAGCATCAGCTCAAATGTAAAGTAAACTGTAACAGTATTTCTGCCCTCTAGTGGTAGTCCAAGTTTGGTCCAAGTCAACCACCTGCACCTGACATCACAGCCAACAAGACAACATCAAAAAGCTGGAAAGAAGACACAAACAGAAAAGCAGTAATTTGGGGTCTAAATACCCTGTTTAAAAAAAAAAAAAAAAAAAAAAAAAAAATCACAACTCTGCTATGGCGTTATTTTTTTCCTATGATTTTAAAGCAAACTGTCATTATTAGGATCATATTTAAGTAGTTTGGGGCCATAAACAATCTGTACTTTCCATTATCAACAATGTGCAATCAGCAGTGTGAAATAATGGGTCAAACAGGGGTGTGCATTAGAACTGTATGGTAGCTGACTTTCCAAATAACATAGAAAAACTATATTCCTGTAAAACAGAATGGGCCAGGGACAGAATAAATTTATCCTCGTCCTGGGACCCCGGCTCATGAAACATACTGACACTCATGTCATGTGGGGACCCACCACAAGTAAGCCTGTGACCCATTTTAGGCCCAAACCTATAGTTTAAGAAACAATGGTATGCAGAGTTTTAGCCTGTACCTAGAATGACATGACAACACTGGCAGTGAACTAAGAGTGGCAGGGCCATCAGTGAGGTACAGACAGCAGCATGTTCGCAGGCATAATAATATTTCCACTTGAGGCCTACATCAATTACTGCATCCACCATGTAAAGTAGATTTGCAGTACCACGGATTGACCAGCGGAGGGAGACAAAGTCTGTGATTTTAATGTTAGGCCGTTTGAAAAGTTTTCTAGTGGGGTGATGTTTCAAAGAGACAAAACGCGCACCAACAATGATGGGGTGCAGGCTCAAACACAAAAGACTTCACAACACCCGGGATTAGACTTAACTATCCCATGTGCTGGGTGAGGGCATAGACAGGGACCTGGCTTGGGTGTTACAGGAAAAGGGAGTGGGGTAAAGCAGGTATTTCTTATTGATAACTAAAAAAAAAAAAAATATATAGGTATTTGACAACATAGCGTTCCTAACCAGAATACCTGCTTCAACGATGTCAACAACAAAGCACTGAGTACATCAAGAGACAAAGGTCAGATTGCTCTTATGGTCCTGTAATAAGGCTGTAACCATAACCACTTTATCATTAATTGAATACTTTGTGAAACAACAGCTGTGTAAATCAGGTTATCACACAAGTAAGAACAGCACTAGTATTTGCCTCCCAGAGGAAAACAGGGATCCTACATGTTTCTTTATTTGAAGATTTTAGTCGGTGTTCAACACGAACTGCTCTCATCATCTACGTCATATCACTTAATAGTTGACTATTATTACTGACAACTGCAAGCATCACACAATGTGAAATGACAGTGAGTCTACAACTACATAGAATCTGTCATCAAAAGTGTATCATAACTGAACAACAATATCTATCCATTCTCTTAAGGAAGGACTTTCCAGACTTTGAAGACCTCTGTAGGAACCCTGGCAAGACCTTTTTCTCTCACATTTTGGGTTGAAGACATTTGAGAACCCCTGCATGACAGCATAGGCTACTTCCAAAGGGGGAGCTGTTACGAAAATCAGAGACAAGGGAGCATCAGCCTTTTAGAAATGGAACGCAGCCCCAGCCTGGAACAAGCATGGGCAGTGCCAGTGATTCTTAACTGTTGTTGTACTGGATGAAGTCCTCGTGAAGTTTCCGCAAAAGCTGTCACCCTATTTCAATAGCACAAAGGGGACAGTTACATCAGATCCTGTGTATAAGTTAAAAAAAAAAAAACGCTAGTATTTTTTCTTTGAAGAGCCAGTAGGAAAGACGAGAGGGACACAGAGCAGCGGAGACACGGGGGAGGTTCAGGTGGAATTTGATCCTAACACCGGGGGTACGTGGAGTTCCAGATACGGGGTCTTTACCACGACGCCTAGCTGTGCTTTGTTGAGATTTTGTTCAAATGTAAACATAATGAAATGACAAAAACATTAGATCAACTTCATAAGTATTAAACCAAATTGTCTCCAGGGCAAGTTTTACCATTGAGCTGGTAAAACACTGAAAGTCGGGGTTCCGACAAAGTTTCAATTGCAAAATTCCATACTTTATTTTTTTTGTGATTTGATTTGAAGACTTTGGTTGGTGTCCAGTAGGATTTCTACAGATAGCCATCTTGCCCCTACTAACGATGCCATATCACTCAGATGAAGATGAACCCTCACAGCAACAAATATCAGAATCAGTGAGATGACCAGGGTCTAAAACCACGGAAAATGTGTCGTCATATGTATATCAGCACAGCAAACAATATGAACTTTTGTGAAATTCTCTTATTTTCTTAACTTATCAACACCTTTCCAGACTTTCCATACCTGTGTAGGAACCCTGGAAAGTGTCTGATGAAATTTGGACTCCACCAGCCACTCTTGCGTTCAAAAAGTGGGAAATAAAACCACTTTACCTAAAAGAGCGCGCAGTGAGGCTGAGCTTTTACAGAAGACTATTATAGGGGGATTTATGGGGAGGATGAGAAAAGTCTACCGCACGGCATTAAAAAGGCTGAGAATCCCAATACAAGACTAATAGCCGTCCAATTACTCAGTTGAGACTTGACACGCATCAATCTGCTGGTGCTGACCCAGGTTTAAAACCCCCAGGATGGACACTTCAACACACACACACACACACGTTTGTTAAAACACACATACACCAGTTTAACATCTTCTTAATAGGCTATATGTAGTACAAGGTTCCAAACATACACACACACCCACCAAAAATCACACACACACACACACACACACACACAGGACTCAAGAGTTTCCATGGCGACAGACAGAGATGGTTGTGAAGTAGTGAGTTCTGTTATGATTCAGGTAATGAGAGCAAAGGTGTCCTGGGCTCAAGCTGAGGATTTGAGGGTGGTTGGCCTCCCTGATCCAGCCTACCAATCTACACTTCACTCACGGCTTACTATCGGCTGCTTGTAATGTTGGCAGACTAGGAGCAGTGGCTTATTCTACTGTTGCATTGATCGTAAGTCTTGCAAGGAGGGATTGGACCTATACTTTCAATCACATTCTGCTCAAAGCTTTATGACTAGAAGGGTGGTAACAGTGCCCGAACCGCAAATGTTCGGCGACACCAATTTCCAACTCCAACACATCTACTTTAGACCCGTTTACACACACATAGCGAGGAACGAGATAATGCCCCCCAATAAAGAAAAATGATACGCATTACAGCAAGTACCGTGTTCCCCTGTATCCCCCTGGTAGCCTGGTGGTTACAGAGCCCTTCCTGTAACAACAAAGTCCCAGGCTGGATGTCCCATGACGTTCTGTGTAAGTGTCCTTGAGCAAGACACTGACTCCCTGCTAGCTCCAGAGGTGCTGCTCTGAGCGGTCAGAAGGACCAATTTCAACAGATCAATAGAAGCTATAAACAATAGATTTCAAGGCAGCATCTCTTTCCTTCCTCCTCAGCACAGCACTTGACAAACAAAGTGTTGATGATCTGGACAACACTGAAACAAAAGCTAATATTACAGGGAAAGCCGGAAAACGCCAGCGGCCATTAGAGATTAATGTGTGAGATGTGACCACGAGATACTGGAGAAAAAACTGAAAATGACATTCCTGTGAAGTATATGGTAACATAACTTTGGGGTAAAGCTGAGAAAAAATAACTACCTTCTCCTCAACTATACACCATAATAACCCTGAACAAATCACACACTGCCTGCTAACTGGATCCAGTCTCCTGAATCACTCTCTCACTCGCCATTCCACTATATTTACTTTTTCAAATGTGTCCCAGGGTGCCGTTTCATTTGAAGAATTTCTTTTTACACACTGGATTTTGGGTAAAAAAAATTTTTTTTAACAAAACCACACCTGATTTGTTATAAGCAAACACCTTTTACTACTAACTTCAATAATAGTCCATAGTGAATTTTACTTTGGTGCCAGCAAGCACTCAGAGTCAGAGTAGACATCTCGTCTTGGAATGAAACTCCTCATTTGTCCTTTCAGAGACAACAGACGAGGCAAACTCACTAAGCCTCGGTTTCTTGCTGCCCGCTCAGTAAAGAAATTTTACGCCATGTTTCATCCTTGGTCAGTAAGAGTATATGTACAGTATGTGTGTGTGTGTGGCTCAAGAGTCATGGGAATTGGGCCGCAGAAGTCACCACTAGGCTGCCGTCTAATACAGTTATTTCCTGTGGCTGTGTGGAGGTGGTCTGGCGGGGCTTCCTCCTAATAGAAGGATTCCACATCCTCTGATATAATACTGACTGCTGGCAAACACTCCGGTGATGCTAGCTGACCGTGCGGACGGGATGGATGAAAAAGGAGGAAACAATGATGTGGACCATTGATGGGACTTTACAGTATTTTGTGCCATTTCTTTCTGACTCGTATCACTCTGACTTTGCGGTGCTCATGCTCTGACCTTTAACCTCCTTACTACTGGCTGTTCGTACTGTCGGCAATCTAGGAACTGAAGCTTATTCAGCCAATTATTTAACCGCATCAGGACGATTCAGATTGTGTCAGGTGAGTTGCCAATCATACAAAAAAAAAAACTATATCATATTGAGGTGGACATTGTGATGTTCTAGGTGACACAAATGAGCATGTGCCCCAGACACACGAGTACACGTGCGTACGAACACGCACCAGTTGGTCCTGACAGTGGAAATACCAGGCTATAAGATCCCTCCCAGACATATATCTTTGTGGGAAATACCAGAGAGGTATGTGCATGCACACTCACACACACAATTACACCTAATTATAGAAATACCATGCTATCTCCCAAACAGCAACATTTCAGTTTCTGCCAAGATTTCATTGCTCAACAAAGTTTACTGGACTGAAACATATTCTACAGTGAGTAATCACAGCATTTTCTTTCACCTAAGGTTTTTTCCCTGCGCCTGCAATAAGCTACACTTGTTCCACTGGGACTTTCAATCATCCAATCAAGCAGGACACTCTCAGTGGCAGGTCGGGACGCATCGGATTTTGCTCGCATTGCTATTGGACCTTCAAAACCAGAAATGGAAGGATCGCATCAGAATTCTACATAGTTTAGTCTGGAGCCTCATGCAGCCACGATGCACACAGGAGCAATGTAAAGGGATGCAGGGGGAGAGTGTGAAGAAGTAATGTAGACACAGATTTAAAAAAATATAGCCATGGGAGACGCATCACGGGCATTTTCAGGCCAGGTGTAGATACACAGCCATCTCTGATCTTTACAATCAGGTCTCTAAAATCACATGTGAATGACTAGAGCAACCAGACACTTTCTAGAGACACTGATATTATGATGTCAACAACAACAAAACGGGAAATGGCAGAGCAGGGAAAAAACAATCCCCACATGGAAATGTCTGTAAAAATGTCCTGACCAAAAAAATTTTTTGGTGGGGACGGCCGTCCCAGAGACTGGATAAATGATGAAGGACTATGGACCAAACCTTCTCTAAGTGGTCTAAAACTTCTCTGTCACATAGGGGAAACAGAAAGTAGGCCTTTGTGGAGAGAGCTGTGCAACAGACTTCATTGTGTTCACCTTCACCATTGACACAGCAGGACCTCCATTCAGGAATGGCTAGTTTACTCACTAGCTGGCTGGCAAGTGGTATGACTGACTGACAGCCTCACTGGATGCCTGATCTCACTGGCTGGCTGGTTTACTTACCTACTGGTTGGCTGACTGTTAAACCGATTGCCTGGATGTCTTGTACAATGTATGACTGGCTGACTGGCTTATTTGCTGGCTTATTTGCAGGATGTATTAACTGACTGACAAAATGTCTTACTGGCTGTCTGATGACCAGTCTGTGCACCAGTTTGTCTTACTGACTGACTGGCTGTACGGCTGACCGGTTAGTTGACTGACTGTTTGACAAGCTGACTAACTGAGTGACTGAGCGGAACGCTACATCATTAAACTGACTGAATCAGACACTGACATCATGAAACAGCTGTCGGTTTGGTCAGCGGCCATTCTGTTTTTAAGTCTATAATACCTGGGAAACTTTTTGAGGGACTGGAGACGGACCATCTGACGGCCTCTGTTCTAATGACGAAAGGCTAATCTCAGGCTGCTATAACCTCAAGTCTCATGAGACATAATGTGGTGTCTTCGATGGAACAGACATATCAAGGATCAGAAATGCTGTTGGTAAGAAGTCTCTGCAACATTTTTGAGGAATTTAGATGGGGAATTCTGTCACCTATTCAGACCAACCTTATTTTTTTCCTTATAACCCACTTTATTATCCACACTGATATTGTCCCAGTTACCCATTCATATTCCTGCTGAAGGTTATGTTGCCCACCTCCTCTGCCTCAAAGAGTTGTTCTTATATTATGGCTTTTAGATGTGGGTGATGTGTATTATGCCTAACCTGAATTGATGAATCAACTTAACTGCTAATGTAAAACCATCTCTAGGCCAGAGCCTGAACTAAGCCAAGTCACTTAGTCAATCTAAGAGTCAAACAAACACATATTGCCATCACAGGCTGAATGCAGGTTCAAAAGTTACACCAAGCTGTGTGGTAATTTAGGAAAATTATCTAGGATAAAAATAGTCTCGAGCGGCAAGACTGCCTGACTCAGGCCTTCGGTGGTGAATCTCTGGCCTACGGAGCATGTTTCAGGGTGCAGGTACCCTTCTCCTTTTTCCTTGCTTTGTTTTTGTACCAGGCACTGCACCAGGCAACAATGCCTGAATACACAATCTATCTGTATCTGTAGTCCACTTTCAAAAAAAAA
>OOFE01010253.1:5462-23443 GCA_900323365.1 Monocentris japonica | reverse complement strand
GCTACATTGGGGGGAGCATGGTGCTGAGGGAGGTGCTGCTGATGCTGTTGATGGTTGCTGTGGTAGTAGTTAGTACTGTGGGCATTGTTCGTGATGGGCGCCTTGTTGGGAACAGGGGTGCAGTGGGCAGGAATGTTAGGATAGCCTTGTTGCTGAGGCGGGGCTCCGTAGTATCCTGCAGGTGGATACATGGATGGGTAGTTCTGTGCTGGACCTGGAGAAGGAAGGAAATTCTAGTGTCACAAATTTGATAATGGAAGGGAAGTAATAACAGACTGAGGTGATGTGATTCATTTGTCAGCAACTTCCTGCCAAATCTACCACAGATCCCTATCAACAGCAATGACAGTGCATCAACATCCGAGTCAACATCCAGTTAGAAAGAGTGCTTATCAGGTGAGGTTATCATTAGCTGGGTAAAACAACCGACTTAAGCAGCTGTTAGCTTAGTAGTAAGGTTTAGCTAATACCTAGCAAGCTCGCAGCTAAGCCAGCATCCTTGACAGCAGAGCAGGTGCACTCATACATTTGTTTTATTTCAGTGTTGTATTATCTGACTGGGTGCTTATCTGAGGCACCGAACAAAATAGACATTATAAGATAATAATGCGTAATATGTCACGCAGTTACTTCCTTGTTAACAGCTAGCCATCTTACGTTAGCTTAGCATAATTGCCAGATATCGTTGGGTTTCAGTACTTAGCTAATGCTAGCAGCTAGCTAACGAGAGGTCCAAGCTAACGTCATTAAGTTAACTGTTGCCGAGTTCACACGCCGTCGTTTTTAATTATTTCATGTCGCAACTGTCATTAATATCACTTAAAGTCAGACGACAGTTGAACAAAAAAAAAAAAAAAAAAAACTACTGACAAAAGTAGCTAACATCACAGGGGTTTAGTAAGCTAGCGGTAGCCAGCTGGGTAATCTCCATCCCGGCCTGCTTTACCATTCTGATGGGGGGGCGCAGCTCCTCCGTTCGGCGTTGAGTTCTGGCTGTAGCTGACAGAGCTGTTCAGGTTTGTAAAACCCGGCGCAGACATCTCTTGGTGCTCCCGTCCTTATGGCCACAGATGCACGGGTGGGTAAAGACACATGAGAGGCTGTCACCGAGGCTGGATTTCCCCCCGAAGATGCGTATCAGAGGCGGTTGATCAGTGAAGACCCTCGCTACGGATAACCCTGGCCAGGTCAGAGTCGGCTGTTAGCTGTAGCTTCCAGCTAGGATGTTGAGGATCTTCTCACTTGACTCCTGGATGCAGTCTGATCACTCCCCCTTGCGGATTTCTTCTGCATTTTCTGCACGATAGCGTTTTGAAATATTTAATTAAATTTTATATTTTTTATTAGGATTATTAGTCGTAATAGTAATATTAAAGATTAAACTTTAATGACCCCTGTGGTGAAATTAGGATTTTTAGTTTCGTCAAAACTATTACTACTACTACTACTACTACTACTGTATTATTACTGGGAATGGTTCAACATCCATATTATCACCATTTGGCCCTCTGATGTATTGGCATGAAATGTATTTGCTTTGTATTGAGCTCCTAACATGCCACACCCACATGCACCAGTCACAATCAAACTTCTTATAAACAGTCAGATCAGGAGGACCAAGTTCATTTGATGTGCCAGATGTTGAGTTTTAGCACATGACCACTGCTTGAAACTGGTTCCACGCACATCATGCACGATTGCTCAACACTGAGGAAAACGTCGATCAAATGTCTGGAGTCATTTCTGGCCCGAGCCACCAGCCAACATGCAAAACATTCTACCAAGTGGAAAATGCAGTGTGCACTCTTGAAAAGGATGTGGCAGTTTCAACACATCTGTGATTCTTGAGTCTTTTCAAGTGGCAAATCGGTGATTCAAATTTGTGGTCCTATATGGCTCAGTAGGCAGAACGTGGCACCAGTTTAGAGGTTCCCACCCATGCTTAAAAATTGTCTGTTTTCATGTTACTGTAAGGTCATAAGGTAATACCAAACACCCAAACTTCACTCTTTCACACTGTTTTTTGACTAAATGTGTCAATATGCTTGCAGAGGTAAAAAGCCTTTATTTCATTGGGGCTCAGGCATTATAATCCTTCTTAGTGTGACCTGGAGAAATAAAGCCTTTATAAATCTACTTTCCACATGAGTGACTTGTATGAGTGAATAGTATCACTAATGTGTGTCATCCCAAATAAGACACGTGGATGTGTTGAAAATGATGCTGTGTAGGCCATTCCCTGGAATACCAGGGAATAAACATCTTGGCTCCATCAGTGGCTCGGAAAACTGCTGCACGTCTCACCCCAGGAATGATAACACAACTGGTCCATTAATCAGTTCACAATACAAATAAATAATTGCCAGAACACCAAAGAGTTGTCAATGCTGCACATTCTTGCTATATTTCTTGTAATTCTTAGAAAGGTCGGGAGATCTGATGTGAAGTTTAACGAACATCAACATCTGGCAATTTCCAGAGCATATACAATTCCACGGCTCATCAGTATAACTTGGAAAATAAATTGCAATTCTCATATTTTACAATAAGCTTACAGTGGAAGACGTAACCTGGGTTGGCCAGGGATTGCATGATTTTTATTCTTAGGTCAAGAAATTTGATCCGTGAATTTGTTCATAAAACACTACATGTCTGTACATCAATGATAACAACTTCAATCATATCAATATATCAACATCATATGGTGCATTCACTGATGCAGTAAAAAAAAAAAAAAAAAAATTTGGGGGGTAAAAGGTGACTGGTCAGAGCCACTGTCAGCTCAAGATGCTGCAGGGGGCACTGTTCTGTCGCTGACCCTGACCTCTGACCTCCGTGGAGCGGCGCAACCTGAATGAGAATTTCCCTGTACAGATCATTCACCTGCTCGTTCCATGAATCAGGCTGTGATTCCTGATTGATTTCACCTGTTGGATCCACTTCAGTCATGACAGGCAGATGGAGATGAAGGAGACGTCAAAGAGATGCAGAACTCAACACTCGGAAGTGTGTGTGCATTCCACTGGTCCATTTTCAACCTACCCATGATGCACCTTTGGGTCTCAACCCAGTCTTTGAAAATCACTGACAAAGAATATATTTTTAAATCGGTCAAAAAAGCTCCCGAACATTTTCCATTTTCTATTTTTTCCGTTTCCAGTTTTTAGACAGATTTATCACTCTGTTTTAACCATAGGCTATAAATATGAACAGAGCGGAGGTGGACCTGGTCTTTTTTCCAAACAATCTCTTGATGTTTTGGACCAGGAAATTGTCAAAAAACGTATCCATCTTTTCACTACATCGGCAACACATACAGGCACTCTGAAACACTAACGTTAAAACTGATAGGACCTGATAGCCAGATATAACATAACATGACATTTTCCTTACATATTCACAATTTTTCTATTTCTCTTTTGTTTTCATAAGACCCTTCATTTTTTTGTCCCATGTAAACAGTTTGTATTTTCTTCTTGCTCTTTTCAGAATCAGAATCAGCTTTATTCACCAAGTATGTTTACACATACAAGGAATCTGACTCCAGTTTCTCCATTGCTCTCATGTACTTACATAGAAATAGACATACAGCAAGAACAAAGCTGAGCAAGCTAGACATAAGCACAAACATTTAACTGCTGTGTACAGATGTAAAATATATATATTAAAAAAAACGATGAAAATTTCCAACATTTTTGCAAAACGAAACCTAAAAACCCAATAAAAGTTTTTTCATTGGAACTGAGCTCTCACTGCTATTTAGTTCATAAAACCGTTTTTCAGCTGAAGATAAATGAAAGGTTTAAATCCAAAACACTTCATCCACAATTCATTGGAAAGTATTTCACAAACAGATGATTCTGTCCTCAGAAGAACTATTTTCTAAGCAAAGGAGTTCAGATGACTCGTAACCAGTCATGTGTTTAATGTCAACAGTCTTTTATAAGAGGAGGCGTCATTTCTCCCCATTGGTGGACATCACACTTTGGAATGAAACTCAAACGTTTATCCGATTTCATTTCCAACCTCCGTACCAAAACATTTGCAACTTTAAAATATAATGGACACTCACCCCTCCAGCAGTGTCCAACTATAACCTCTCTATCACAGTTCATCCTGAGGGATTCTGGGACGTCCGTCTGTGCACTCGCACTCCTCTTTCTGCTGCGGAGTGGTGGAAGACTCCTCGCTCCATCCCCGTCCTTTGGTTTGGCAGGTGGGGCAGCAGGCGGTGCGTCCGTCCTGCCTGCAGACGGGACAGGAGAGGACCAGCTGGCAGCAGAAGTGGGTCGAACAGAGCTGGTACCTGTCCCACGGAGAACCACAGTACCTGCACTCTGAACACGGGACAGAGAGGGCAGGAGGAGAGACGTTTAACAGAGATTGACCGATGGCTGAAACACCATAATATATCTGCTGGGGGGTTGATAGGGTTGGTGATCAATACCAGTGACTCAACATTTACTCTGCCTGCTGCTGACACAAAAACTCCCCACCAACTGAAATTTCAAGACACTCCCAACTCCCCTTCTTGTGTAAGAGGAGATACAGTACGTTCTGCTGGTGTTGTCGCAATTTCTGCTGGTCACCAACAGAGGTCGATAAAGGTCGTGTGTTACTTAATGCTGCTTTAAAAAAGAAAAAAAGGATTCTACAAATGTGACATCAAGACTATAATTTCACTTGATATACTTTCTTCTTTCAAATTCTCTGCTTGCCCTCCGGTTGGGGTGCAAGCTCAGCCAGCTGGAGCAGGTCGGGGTTAAGTATCTTGCTCAAAGGCACTCCAGCAGACATGGAAACTTCAAAAAGAGCTCATTTCAAATCCATCTCCACAACAAATGATCTGAAACCACGTCTATGTAATTCCCAAGGAAAGCAAAAAGTACATGCTGTGTATGGTTGGTATAATGGAGCAAGGTGTACACTTACTACTGAAAGACCCCCTACTGAGCACTACAGTTAACCTTGACAACCGGCAAAACAGGTAGAGCAGCTTATATGAAGCGCTTGCGGTGGGTTCGCGGTTCGAAAGAGACAAATGTTGAACTAGCAGTGTCTGTCACTGGTTATAGAGGCTCTGATGGAACAAGAGAGCTTTTGAGGTTTACCAATGTTAGGATACAAGACAAGCCCTTAACAGTTTTATCACTATGTAAGTAGTGCACGTCTACATCGAAACACCTTCTTCAACATTCTCTACGAGGACCCGCTAACCTGAGATGACGTCACCGTTGGAGGAGATGGCGTAGCGCTCATCGAAGACAAAGAGTTTCCCTCGATAGAAGCCCTCTGGGAAGCGCTCCAGGTACTTGTGAATGCCTCCCTTCAGCTGGTAAACCTCTTTACACACATCCTGCAGGCACAGAGGCAGGGTGGGAAATAGTGCCAGTGGGGTTTAGCAGCTACTGTGCAGCTATAGCACGTTGGATTGGACATGACATGTATGAACTAACATGAACTAACTCTTGCTTTAGTAAAGTGGAAAAGCCCTGAAAAGTGACACACCGTAGTTTCAAACCGAGACAGATGAACTCACTTTGGAGCGGAGATAGGCGGAGCCACGCTCACAGCGGATCCCCCCTGTGCAGTACATCAGGACCTTCTTGTTCCTGAAGAGCTCGAGGTTCTGGTCCACGTAGTCTGGGAAGTAGCTGAACTTACGGATGTTCGGAGCCAGACACCGACTGAACTGTCCCTGGAGGAGAATAAGCATCACGAGTTGCATGAGCGAGCAACGCAGTGACCGATTTAGTTGTGCTGTTATTCTTTACTGATCCCTTGTCCCCCGCCACAGGGAGATTTATTTACAGATGATTACAGATTATTACTTTAACTTGTAGCCAACAGACATCAGAAGAAAAACAACATATCACGTACAATTTTACTCTCGTAAAAGTTCCGGCAGTCCAGGAGGATGGTATCACTACACAAATCCCCTTCAGACAGAACAGCCTCCACTTCCTTGTGAAACTCTTCAGGTTCCAGATGAATTCCTGGGAGACAAAACGGATACATGACGAACATGAAACCATAATGATGATAATTGTTGTTCTTCTTCTTCTTCTTAGAATTACTAGTAGTCTTATTAGTACAGTATTATTATTTACACCCATTAAACAGTACCAGCCAGTCTGTAGGAGATGACATCAGGATCCACTCCCATAGGGACGATCTCCTTGTAGACCCCCACCCTCAGGTCAGAAAAACACTCAGCACCGCCATCACTAGTCTGAACACACACACACACACACACAAATCAGTGGATTAGTTCAACAATTTGGTTGTCATGGTTTTTCTTCACTGAGTAGCCTGTGATCAACTGTGGGTTCTCGTGAACTTATTCTGACCTTAAAATCCTCCTCTTCCATCATCTTGAAGAGTGGATGCGAACGCATTGCCGTGATGTACATGTCAGTGGCCATTTTGGTGCCACCAACCGTTCCATTGACTCCCTCTGTTGCCACCCTCACCTGAAGAAGAAAGCATGGTCATGAGGTATTTTTTGGAAGACCATTAAAGTAGATTCAATAGACATGGTTTTCCCTTTTTGCCATCATATCAACACAAAGTCAAAGTGTCAAAAGTCTCTATTCCCAATGTAAACATTCTCCCAGTTGGAGCCAGTACACGAGTACTTATTTACCTTGCCAGTTAAGTGGAGCTTTTCACACAAAGCCTTCTGCCAAGCACAGATGACATGTGGGTCTTCAACCTGACAGTAGCAGTAATACAGAAGAACCTCGCCTGGACCCCTGACAGAGAATAAGGAATGACAGAGACGTCACTGTTTATTAACATCATTATCACTTTAGAAGACATGTATAACATAACAAAAGGCCCATCTCAACCAAAATTGAGAAATAAAAACTTGATTGGTACTTTTGAAGCTGGTCATCAGTGATGTGACTGGTATCAGGTATCCATGCAGAAATATCCACTGGCTCTGCCTTGTGCGTGCTTGGCTGCTGTAGTTCAGCTTCTTTTTCAAGCTGGCTTAACAAATGCTCAAAGGTGGACTCTGTAAGCTCTTGGATTTCAGTTTCATGAGTCCTGGCCACATGTTTGTGAATGGAAGATGGTTCCTTGAAGGTCTGGCCGCAGCAGTACCAAGATGATGGGGTGCTTCCTTCTTCGTGGCAGCCATCCCGCTTGGATGCAACATAGGTGGCAAATGTCTGCAAATAAGGAAAAGAGTAACTTGTTTTTATTAAGGCAAAGTATGAAACTTCCCAAGTCATTCTCTGGGTTTATGTTGTCACTTACCTTTCTCCTGCAGAAGGTGTGGTACTTTCTTAGTGTGGTAGAAAGTTGAGGTTTCTCTTGTTTTACTCCTTGCAGCGAGAAGGTGTCAACTTCCAAGTCAATGAACTCTGTGCAAGACTCATCATCATCTGCCATGGTTTAACAGCTTGCAAAATATTAGTGAGGAATACTTGAGCTAAGTTACAAGACTTGTTTCCATGGACAAGGAACAAGCTGTGTTGAGTCGAAATGCCTAAGAACAATGCCCACTTACGGTTCTGCTATTCAGAATAACATACAAAACGTCTCCTCTAGGAAAACCACACACGTGAGTCTTAAAGTAATATATAATACACATTTAGATATCTCCGTACCGCCAACCGAGTGGCTAAAAACCTGCTGTGAACGTCGGAAAACACAAACGGCGCACAAGCAACACTTCCGGTTGGCCCCTGCCTGCCCCGGATGTGCCTCACTTGAATCTGACCGCTATTATTTTTCTGCAACGGCCACTGAAACATCTCGAAGCTTGTTAATCTGACTTCTCAGTGTGTTTGATATCGACTTTACAGCTGCGTTATCCTACATTTTTCAGTTGGTGTTAGCAAAATGTCGAGGAGACGACACAGTGACGAGAATGATGGTAAGTGGACGCTACGCCAGTTGAGTAGTTTTGATGCTAGGCTAACAAGCGGTAGCTAGCTAGCGTGTAATCGTTCATCTGCCCCGGTGCATTATCGCGTGCAACTTGATGTCAATTCATTAGCCATGTTAACATCTTGCTAACGTTACTCAGAACAGTGCATAACACTGAACTCCCGCAGCTAAGATTACGGGGCTCATGATGTTTTTCTCGATCATCATGACCTGCTTGAAGCCAGTTAGTGTCAGAGCAAGGTAGCTCCACAGTAACCTAGTTTAGCTGGTACGCTTACTGCTAGCTAATGGGTTAGCTAAGCAGTATAACGTTAGTTAGAATGAGGGCGGTAACCAAGCAAGTGCTGTGGCCCAGTGAGAGTCGGTTGTAGAAAATATTGGCTGAGTTATAATTTGCCTTAAAGTTTGATGTGAATCATGTAGGTATGACAAAGCGTGATGTGATTTTATTCTTGACTGAATGCCGCTCCACTCTCAGGAGGCCAGTCACACAAAAGGAGGAGAACATCGGAGCCTATTGAAATTGAAGACCGCCTGGAGTCGTTGATATGTCGTGTGGGAGAGAAGGTAATGGGTTTTGGCAGTAAATGAACGTATAAATATGATATTTGGTCGATGCTTTGATCCCAAATATCCTGAAGTACCGTGATTGTACATAATGCATGTTCAGCATGGGTGGCCCCAATGGGGATCAAACCCTCAACTCTGGTGGGGTTAGTGCCTTGCTCTGCCCTTTGAGTTATATTGGACTAGATCATTGTTCGCTCCATCACATACATGTCCAAATAGCCCTCTGTATGGGAAGGATACCGAACAGTGTTCCATATTTGTTCCCAACAGAGTACGTCATCCCTGGAGAGCAACTTGGAAGGACTCGCAGGTGTCCTTGAGGCAGACCTTCCAAATTACAAAAATAAAATCCTGCGCATTTTATGTGCTGTGTAAGTTTATTCCCATGCCCTTTAATGCTGTTCGGTCCTATAGCTGTTTCTCAAAGTAGCTTAGAAGGGAGTTCTAACCAAGTTACTTTTGTTGGCAGAGCACGACTCCTACCTGAAAAGTTGACCGTGTATACAACTCTAGTGGGCCTCCTCAACGCCAGGAACTACAACTTCGGTGGCGAGTTTGTGGAGGCGATGATCAGACAACTCAAGGAGACTTTAAAAAACAACTTGTACAACGAAGCTGTTTACTTGGTAGGCTGAGTGGTTGTGTGACGTGTAGGCTTCTCCTGAAACTTTGCAGTACTAATATGCACCTGACCTATAGCATTCAGAAACACCAGTATATCACTGTCCATGTTTGTTTTTTCAACATAGCTTGTCCTTTTCATAGGTGCGCTTTCTGTCTGACTTGGTCAACTGCCATGTGATCGCTGCTCCTTCTATGGTGGCCATGTTTGAGAACTTTATCAGTGTCACCCAAGAAGAGGATGTACCACAGGTAGAGAAATGGTTTAGGTGGAGTGATTTTAAAAATCTATTTTTGGGGAAATTGGGTCAATGCAGCAGCAAAGAATAGACGTGTTTGCTAGTGAACAAAGAAAAATATAAAATACTACTGTCAAATCTTCATGCTAACAAGTTTCCACCGGCTCAAAGAAGAATTCTCACTCTCATGGCTCTAGACAGATTTACAGATGAACCGAGATTTCATTTACAGTGCAAAGACATACATACAGGAAGATGCTTAACACCAGCTAATGGTTAACTCAGATGAAACTTTAAAACATGGTTAACATTTTCATGATGTCTTGTCTACATCCTGGGGTTTCCATGTTGACATTTGACGTGGTATTTGGTATCGTTTGTGTCCTGAGGTTCGGACCGACTGGTTTGTGTACGTGGTGCTGTCCTGTCTGCCCTGGGTCGGTAAGGAGCTTTACGAGAAGAAGGACGTTGAGATGGACCGGCTCCTCAGCCAGATCGAAGGCTACCTGAAGTAAGATGGTTGTGTCTTTTTTTTTTTTTTCTTGCTTTGAGGCTTATCTTCTTAGATTCTTTCATTATTGCTTCCTTTCCTTTCTGTCCTGTCTTTTTTTTTTTTTTTTGGTTACTTTCTTGTTTTCTTATTTAATCAATGCTTTTGTTTTTTATGTCCCCCCCGTGCTAGTAAAACTATCAACGTGTAGTAGTATTATTATTTTAGAAGGTTTCTGAAGTTAGAAAGCAAAATCATGAGGTCGTGAACCCTCTGCTAGACTTCTCCTTAAAGTCTAAGAGTGCTGCTCTAAATATTACATTGGTGTTTTTCAGGAGGCGAGTAAAGACTCACGTCCCCATGCTGCAGGTGTGGACAGCAGAGAAGCCCCACCCACAAGAGGAGGTGAGAGAAAGATGGCAGTGCACACTACTCTCAAATTGTTGTGTATCAAAATATCCACATTGGATCAGTTCCATGACAGATTGATCATATTGATCCATGTAGCTTATAAGTTGTCATTGTATTATTGTTGGAAAAGATAACTGGTGTATGTGGTGGCAACCCGCTTAGTTTTTCCCCCCTAGCTGTTACCACCACCTGAGTCAATTCTGAGGTATTGCCCAATAACCTCCTGTGTCCTTAAACTTACCTTCCAAAATGTAGGATGTTAGAATTACATGACAGTTAAGGAGCGATAGTAACGTCCAATTCTCTTATAATCCAGTCACAGTTTAGATCAGCAAGGTGTACTACAGTGTTAGCAGCCCCATCACTGTATGGCGGTCCAGTGTCTGATTTGAGCCAGGTGATTTCTTGCTGTAGCTCCAATGACATTGCAGCATTGGGCGAGGCATACAGCAGCACATATGTGTGGTTAACTGATGGGTGTTGACAGCCAAAAGATGAGCTGTGGCAAACAACAAAACTTGGTCAGCATTGCCTGACATTTCTCCAGTGACCGGTTGCTTGCAGTGTGAATGCACGGCTACATTGTTCCTCCTTGTTTCCTTCCTAGTGCATGGACCTCCTTTCATGGTGATTCCTCCGGAGTGACGGTCTTTAAATCTTACTTACTTTTTGCCTGTTTTCTTCCAGTACCTGGACTGCCTTTGGGCTCAGATTCAGAAGCTGAAGAAAGATCGCTGGCAGGAGCGCCACATCCTGCGTCCGTACATCGCTTTCGACAGCGTTCTGTGCGAGGCCCTGCAACACAACCTGCCACCCTTCACCCCGCCAGGGCACATGCCGGACGCCCAGTACCCCATGCCCCGAGTCGTTTTCCGCATGTTTGACTACACCGATGCCCCTGAGGTATGTGACTCATGGAGCACATACCTCAAACACCGTAGCTATCAATACCGGTTTTTTGTTACCAAAATTAACTGAAACGTATTGAAAAGTCTGTAGAAAAATAGATTGCTTATATAATGTTAAAAAAACGACTTTGAACAGATTTATTTTTTATAGCTTGTGTCGCTTTTGAAGTATAGAAACTAAAATTAAGGCACAGCTCATCTGGACACTTGCAGGTTGCAGCAAAGTGGCTATTAGGCTTGTTCGCGTTGAAATGTCATTGGATTGAGATTACAATGTGACAGTGGAGACAACCGATATGTAGCACAGCTAACATGACAGGTTACTGTGGCTTGAATGACACACCAACATCCCAGGTGTTTCCCTGATTTTCCGTTATTCGTTCTCCAGAAACGTTTCCTCTCTTCATCCTCAGGGCCCCGTTATGCCTGGCAGCCATTCTGTGGAGAGGTTTGTCATAGAGGAAAACCTGCACTGTATCATCAAGTCTCACTGGAAAGAGAGGAAAACATGGTGTGTAGTGATCTTGGTCCCTGTTCACGTGTCGGGTCTGAATGTGCACATGAACTTCCTCAAATGTCTAAAGTGTCAACGAACCCTTTTCTTCTTTTCCCCTTTTTTAGTGCTGCCCAGCTACTCAGCTATCCAGGGAAAAATAAGATTCCTCTCAACTATCACATCGTGGAGGTGTGTTTGTTTTTTTTTTGGGCCCAATGACAAATAATAGAATGATTTGAATTTGGCGCCAGTGTAGAAAATGCATGTCTGCTTTTCTTCCTCCAGGTGATCTTTGGAGAACTTTTCCAGCTGCCAATGCCACCTCACATTGATGTCATGTACACAACACTGCTCATTGAACTCTGCAAACTGCAGCCAGGATCGCTACCCCAAGTTGTATCCTTAGTCGCCCGTGGTGGCGACACTTTGTTTCATTGGGGTCTGTGGTAAGGATGCCCACTAACTTTTTTTGAGCAGGGCACCTAGTCCCTAGCTGCTGCTGTCCCTAGATAAACAAAGCTTCAAAGGTATTGGTATAGAAATCATATTGGACATGGGATGATGAAGAGTTAGACAGGTTGCTTGAATGAACGGCTAGAAAATTCTCCACTTCATATGAGAGTTCACCTTGACTCCTGCCTGCTAGTTGGCCCAAGCCACAGAGATGCTGTACATGAGGATGGACACCATGAACACCACCTGCATAGATAGGTAATGTTACGGTTCCTTTTACAAGCCAATGGAAAGAATCACTGAAATGGCTCCTGTCTATGTGGTGTTATACTGTGATCTTGTCTCTTGTGACGTTTCTAGACTACTCAACTGGTTTTCTCATCATTTGAGCAACTTCCAGTTTCGCTGGAGCTGGGATGATTGGTGAGTGATCATGGAGTTGATAAGGAAGGCGTTTATAGGGAGTAGAAAAAGTGAAACATGTTTAGGTGTGACTGTCTGTACAGTAATGTGTCCTCTCCTAAAGGGCGGACTGCTTGACCCTGGATGCAGAGAAGCCCAAGCCCAAGTTTGTCAAGGAAGTGCTGGAGAAGTGCATGAGGTATTCAAAGTTTTCCTCCCTGTCTCACAATCAGTAGGTAGACGTGGGATTTGAAGCGATGCAGGCAAGCCAATATAAGATGACAAAGACCATTAGTGGCCACCAGCCACTTTATCACTTTATTCTTATTTTATTGACTGGTGAATTTGGGGAAAAAGTAGTTCAACATGTCTTTTTCACGTCACATTCTTTATTTTTTTATCTCGTGTTTTGTTGCTTAAAGGAATAGTTCACCCCAAAATGAAAATTCGGTCGTTGTCTCCTCCATGCCAGTGGAAACCAAACAGACAGCGAGTTAGACCCCCAGTTTCGTGTCAGCCTTCTCTAAACCATTGAAATTAACGGCTATCTTTTTCCAGCTCCAAACAAAGAGAATAAAAGTTTCTCTCAACGGCTCATGCAGCGTGATCAAAGTGTAGCCAAGCGATTGCACTGTGAGTCCAGTATATTTACAGTTTCCTGACTGACGACGCTCTAGTCGCGCTGCACCCTCTGGTGCTGCTCCGGCGGAAAACGGTGCTTGTTACTGTCAGCACGTTGACAACGTTGTCAGCGAGGAAAACATTATTTGAGTTATTGTGTTTTTCTTTGTTTGTTTTTCTCTTTTCCTGCAGGCTGTCGTACCACCAGCGGATAGTGGACATTGTCCCTGCCAGCTTCTCGGCCCTCATCCCAGCTGAACCCCTCTTCTTTTACAAATACGGAGAGGAGAGCGGTGGTAAGCACACTGTTGATTGCCATTTATACAATATGACCAGATCAATACACCAATATCCTGATTTGTGATTCATTGTGTCCTTGGGTGACTTGAAAGGTGCTCATGTTGTCTGGGAGTTACTGAAGTAAACCGTGTAGTCAGTGACCACCATAAATAATATAGTATTATTTATAATAATCATCGAATCGGTTTTGTTCCACCAAATGGTTCCACAGACTTTAGTTATTAACGTGAAAGGCTTGAATGCCTCCCCTTACAGCTTCGTTACCTGGTTACCCCATGACCATCACCATTGGCAATGCCATCAAGAACCGAGCGACCAACGACGAGATCTTGACCATCCTGAAGGAAGTGCCCAACCCGAACCAGGAAGACGACGATGGTAATTTATTATTTCTTTATTTTTTAACTCCTGGGATGCCTCTGGAAAAAAAAAAACTGATTGGATTTTCGCCCAAAAACGGTACAATTTATTGCCCTGGGTGAAATGTGGTTACCGATGGTTATGAGAGGCATTCCACCATGTTGCATGAGTTCACATCAACATCTCCTCTTCATCCCCCACAACAGAAAAAAGAAAATGATGAATGGATGAATTATGGTGCTTATTTGCCTTTCACCTGAAATGCTCCTGTTGATGTGCTGCAGTTGAAGGAGTTTGATTTGAAGTTTAGCTCCTGCTTATCAGACAGATTCCTTTGGCATTTAGAGAGAGACTGAGCTTATTGTTGTGTGCAGCAGCATTTTCTTTCTAGTGTTTTGGCTTACTGTCGTCCACATTCCTTCCCTCGCTTGTTCTCTTTTCCCACTTGTATTTTACTTTTCTCCCTTTGCTTCTGTCTCTGTCTCTTCCTCCAGATGAGGGGGAGAGCTTCAACCCTCTGAAGATTGATGTGTTTCTGCAGACTCTGCTCCATCTGGCAGCCAAATCATTCAGCCATTCCTTCAGTGCCCTGGCCAAGTGAGTGTACCCACTGTGGAAATCTGCAGCTCTGCCAATTTCCCCCCTCTTGCACTTTTGTTTCTGAAAAAACAATGACCAGGGCTAGGCGTCGCTACCCTCCTGGTACCATACCGACCCTATTGGTATTGGTGTAGAGTTTTTAAAGCATTAAAGTAATCTGCAACATTTTCAAATAAATAAATGGAGATTTTTTAATCTGCGATTTATAAAACATAATAGCAATCCATCCAACACTTGCTGGTGTCGGGTAGGTCTTTCTTGGAAAAAAAAACCTAAACAGAAGAAGAACTGGGTAGTTAGCATGAGCAGCGATAGCCACCATGGCTGAACAGACAAAGAAAAGAGCGCCACCTACAGAAACTCAAACTCCATCAACAGAAAATCCAAGGAGAAAGATGTGACAGTACTGGACACACTGTTTGATTGACAGGTGATCTCTGGGAGGAGCAGTGAGGAACACCACAGTGAGGAACACCACAGTGAGGAACACCACAGTGAGGCTGAGAGAAGGAGGATCTCATCGATAAAATGATGAAAAAAAGATCAAAAAGCTTCAAAATGTTGGCGTCTGAAAATGAGTTTCCTTCTTGTTTGTGCGCATTGAAGGAGCAGTCTGGGTCTGCTCAGGAAAGCAGATGGCAATATTTTACTGCACAGCGTTTTAGTTTGTGGTTTGATTTATCCTTTCTTTAATCATGTCTCAATCAGACCTGAGAACTAAAAATACACAATATAATCATGTTCCAGCAGTCAAACGGCAACATGCAGGGACAACATGTCAATGCTTTACAACATCAAAATAAAAGTGCTGCATGGTACCAAAAATATCGTGTACGGAGTTTTAAAACCAACCAATCCTGGTCTGCTACTATGACTGGATATGAAAGGCAGTAGAGACATGAGGTCCAGGGGAAGTGGAGCCTTATCGGTAAATATAATGCATTTCCTTTCTCGTTGTTGGAGAAAACCAGCCAACTAAATGTGTATAAAAAGCACTGTGGTGAACCTCCGTAGTCTCCATCATCAGATAGACAGGACTGTGGATGGTGCGGTGTCTCTTCTATGAACAAAAGATACATTTGCTTTATTTCTGGACAAAAATCCAATATTATCAGGAAGAAGTATGACTTCAGAACTGGTAATAAGCTACCATCCCCTTACGACGACTGCCTTTGTGCCTTTAAGTCAGCAGAATAAGGGGCTGCTGGGAAGCCCGGGGCATGAAGGCCATTCTGGCTGTGGACGAGGCAGCGGGCGGAGAGGGGGGGGGACATGAAAGTGACTGGCTTTGCCCCCCCGGACGGGCTTAGTGTCCAGCTTTGATGTGATTTAACAGATGAAAAGCAGCATCACCTCTTTGTTCATGTGCCCAGTTAGGTGGGATAAAGGATGCTCCAGGAATCACTGTACATATTTGGTTTAACTTTTACCAAAAAAAAACAAGTCAATCTGACAGATTCAGGAGTACCATCCTACCAGATGCTCTGTGACTAGGTACAATATTTGTGGTGTTGGATCACAAATCCTGTATTTATTTACACTTCATACTGTTGGGACGTAATGAAAGTCGTCCCAGGACACAATGTATATGTGTACATCCTCAACTGGATTCAGCAGTCAAACGCCAACCATCAATATGAGTTTATTCCTGAATAAAACCTGCTCTCCTCCAGGTTCCATGAAATACTGAAGGCGCTGACGGACTGTGACGAGGGGAAGCTGCACATCCTCCGGGTGGTCTATGAGGTCTGGAGGAACCATCCGCAGGTAAAAGGAAACTAAAACCCTTCCCGATCGGGGCTGCATGCTGTGGGTTCGAAACCGACTCCCTGCCTTTATCACTCCTCCCTTTCTGCCTCTCAAAGCTCTACAGATAGAGGCAGTTGTTCCCTCTTAAAGCCAGTGTGTAAAATGTAAAGGTTTTTATGAACTGGGTTGAATCACTATTGTTTCAAATCAATCAGATGGGAAGTGAAATGGATATTTATATAAAAATGTCACAGTGAATGAATCGACTCAGTGAAGTCTGTCGGTGCGTTGCAGATGATTGCGGTGCTGGTGGACAAAATGATCCGGACGCAGATCGTGGACTGTGCTGCTGTGGCCAACTGGCTGTTCTCTCAGGATATGGCTCACGAATTCACCAGGTGAGACAAAGACTACAGACTAAATACAATTACATGAAGGAAAAATAAACTGTTGATGCAACATCTTCGCTGTACCGTGTCTGAAATTCGCTTTTGTGAAGGCTGAAGTAAAAACCTTCTCTTGGTTCAGGTTTTACATCTGGGAGATCCTGCACTCGACCATCCGTAAAATGAACAAGCACGTCCAGAAGATCCAGAAGGAGCTGGAGGAAGCCAAGGACAAGCTGGAGAAACAGCAGCATAAGAGGGTAACTTTTTTTTTTTTTTTGCTAGTAGGTCTCGGCTGTAGCTGGTAGGTTTGATAGCCTCACACAAGTTATTGTAAGGGAAGAAGCTTTATCAGGATTCATCCACACAGTTAACCTTGTGATGTTTAATCACAGTTTGAGTAGGAACATGGACCACCTTCCAGCCTCTCCTCCTCTTCATCTTCATCAGCCTCATGAAGGCAACAGGCTACTCTTCCTGCGGTCCACAGAAAACATAAATTACAAAACTAGACAAATGGATAGAACTTGGGCTAAAAACGAAAGCAACCTGTTAAAGCCAAACACACAAATGGACGAAACTAGAATTAAAACAAGGAACATGTGACAACCTTGTGCACAAAGTTGGAACACCAATCTTGTTTCTATCTCAATAAGCGCCTCGTGAGTTAACGTGACTTGACTTCAAGTGAATTCAGTCGGTGGAACCGGTAAAGGGTTGTGTGTGTGCCGACAGAGGGACAGCGGTGAAGACGAGGACATGGAGAAGAACAGCGAGGACGAGGAGGGCCAGTTGGAGGAGCAGATCGAGAGGCTACAGGAGAAGGTGGAGTCGGCTCAGAGCGAACAGAAGAACCTCTTCCTCGTCATCTTCCAGGTACCCGCGGGTCGCTTCTGTTCTTGCATCGAGATTTTTGCCTCGTGCAGCTTTAATGGCCACGTGAGTTGAGCTTTAAATCTCGTTTTCTCCCCGGCAGCGTTTCATCATGATGCTGACGGAGCATCTGGTTCGTTGCGAGACGGGCAGCGTGGACATCAGCACGCCCTGGTACAAGAACTGCATTGAGCGGCTGCAGCAGATCTTCCTCATGGTAAACCAGTCATAGATGCGCACACACACACACACCCCCACACACCAAGTTCCTCCCCTCAGTACCACAACATGCACGTTGTCCTGATGGGTTCTCCGTCTCTCTGCAGCACCATGTGACCATCCAGCAGTACATGGGCACCCTGGAGAACCTGCTGTTCACCGCCGAGCTCGACCACCACATCCTGGCCGTTTACCAGCAGTTCTGTGCCCTGCAGCTCTGAGCTTCTACACACACACACACACACACACACACACACACACACACACACAGGAGGATGCCGAGGAACCCACTGGCAAGAAAGACACCAAACCAAATTGCTCTTATTTCCTCCTGTAGGTATTGGTCTGGTTCTTCAGGAGCTGAGGGAGGCTGGTTATGAG
>OOFE01010252.1:19366-30466 GCA_900323365.1 Monocentris japonica | reverse complement strand
CACAAAAGGGACACGAAGGACATGAAGTAGGCAGCAGATTACACATCACAAAAGGGACATGAAGTAGGCAGCAGGTTACACATCACAAAAGGGACATGAAGGACATGAAGTAGGCAGCAGATTACACATCACAAAAGGGACATGAAGGACCTGAAGTAGGCAGCAGATTACACATCACAAAAGGGACATGAAGTAGGCAGCAGGTTACACATCACAAAAGGGACATGAAGGACCTGAAGTAGGCAGCAGATTACACATCACAAAAGGGACATGAAGGACCTGAAGTAGGCAGCAGATTACACATCACAAAAGGGACATGAAGGACATGAAGTAGGCAGCAGATTACACATCACAAAAGGGACATGAAGGACCTGAAGTAGGCAGCAGGTTACACATCACAAAAGGGACATGAAGGACCTGAAGTAGGCAGCAGGTTACACATCACAAAAGGGACATGAAGGACCTGAAGTAGGCAGCAGGTTACACATCACAAAAGCGTTACATTTCATTTACAGAGAATTGTCTGAACATGCAAATGACTAACTCTCGATTTTGGCAGGAAAGTGATCTGTGTAGATCCTCCACCCAAATCCAAGATTCCCACTGTCTTCTTGGTTTGCGCAGACAGGTGACCTAAAAACATTTCACACAGCACTTACTTTAATCCAGCAGCTGACTCCACAGCAGAGGAGAGGTATCAGTTACACTTTAGATGCTATCTTCAAAAGACCTGTTTGGCATGTTGAGGCTGATAATCACAGCCACCCCCTTGAAGGGAAGGAAGCCTCTGCAGTTAAACTGTACACATTCAGCTTCTGGGTCTACACTAAGGTACTGTGACATTTTCAGTTGACACTGAATTATGGATATTATTGAGCTCATAAGACACGCGTGCATACAATTATCTAGGCTTAGCCTCAGGAAACACAAGGAAAAACAAATGTTATAGACCACAGGGACATGGGTTTTCAGAACTCACCTGTCAGAAAGTTCACAGTTACCCAGGCCAGGATTCCTACATTACAGAAATTAGCAAACAAACAAAGTGGAAACAGAAAACAGCCATTTCAGGAGTAACTTACAAGCCCATTTTAGAAATGCTTACCACATATTTTCATAGAAATTACAATGTTTCAGCATATACAAACACTAACAAGTGAGCAAGACGTATAATTCAAAAAACAAGGTTGACATGCTGACAAATCAACTGCACTGTGGCACAACATGTAGCATAAGAACAGAACATTTTTTCACCACATAATTACAGCCTTTTAAGGTCACAACAACATTGTGGCCAAAACAATTACATTTTCTAAAGTGTCATCATAAAAGATAGCAATAATCTACTGCAATTTAGTTAAATGTCTTCAGTAAAGACTTCATAAAGAAATTGCACAGCATGCTAAAACTAGGGGAGAGGGCTGACTGATGCCACCTACAAAATACTGCAGGAACAACTTGAGTGGCAGCGATAGCTGACGAATGGCTTTGAGTGGTGCTTGTCAGGGCCAAGGGTGGGCAGACGTTACCTTCATTTGTACCGTTCATTATGCTGACGCTGTTGTCTGGGACCAAAAAAGGAGATTCGTCAAACACGTCTTGAACCTAAAGAAGAAGGGAGGGAGCGAGGGGAGGGATAGAAAGATAGCAAGAGTGAGAAAAAGAAAGAGAGGCAGACAGAGAGAGAGAGAGAAAGAGAGCACAACAGAGCCAGAGAGAGAAAGAGAGAAATGGCCTTAATGTTATCTGCTGTAATGGTAGCTTATCCAGAGGTGCCCTCCACTAGAAGGGATTAATTAATTCCCCCAGGGGGATTAATAAAGTATCATTTATCTCCCAAGGTGCCCCAGGGTCATCCATTACTGCCTTATCCCCTTCCTCCCTAAGCTCACTCCACCACTCTGATAACAATGCTTTTCCTCCTCTACCACTGTAGTACGTGTCATATCACTTTCTGCCTGCTTCCTACCCTGGCTAAGCAGTTGCTTTGCTACCCTACAACCCTTAACAGTGTTAGACAGTGTAGTGTCTAACAGCTCAACAACCCAGTACACATTCTTAGCACTCCTCACTGTCTAACAGGACTACCACCATTCGGTCTTCATGTCTCACTCTCCACCCAGTCCTTCACCTGGTCAAGTAGAGCCTGGGCTTTCGCTGGGGATAGCAGCCTGAGTCCAGCCGTGGCTCTGAGGACCACTGGGGTCCTTTCCCACTCCAGACGAGGGACAGTCTTCCTGGCCACCTTCAACAACATCCTCACTGTGTGTCCACCCTTTAGAGAGAGCAGCAGAACAGTCTTTTGACTAAAGATAAAAGGGAGGCTGATTGGAGTTGAGAAAACACTTGAGGTGTTATGTGTCAGATGTCACTTCTAGAAATACATTCAGCTTTTCTCACTTCCTATTCCTCCCTTCATTACCAACATGATTCCCTGCAGAGGCAGGTTTTTGACAGTGTTTCTGTGAGCAATATAGAGACAGCAGACATTTTCCTTTATATTCTTCATTAGATGTGACAATCAACTCACCATTTTGGGCGAGTCAGCATAAGCTGACAAACCAGGCTTTATGGAATGGAACATTTCATTGTCCAAAACAGGCAGCTCCACTACAAAACACAAGATCCACCCACATCAAATATGCAGCAGCTATCAAAGTATTAAGACATCTAAATCCGCTTAGCGTACACATGTAGAACACACCTTCTTACTCAAGACAATGCGTGCTGACTTTAATCTGACAAAACAGAATTTTTATTACTGGAAAGATAGATGAAGTCAGGTATAATCTATGTCACGCCAGGTAAAGATCTGCAGTTGTACAGGAGTGAGAGAGAAGAGAAAGAAGGGTGAGGAAAGGTGGAGAATCAATGTGCTCTACTGTGCTCTGTAAACTGGCATTGTTAAATATTTCACAAGCCTTGTTTATACAGTACATGACAAAAATCCTTGTTGCAGTAAATACACCTATAATTTAAAGTGTTTCTCACACTGGCTACTGATATCATGTAATCAACAGAGTATTTGAGTGAAAGAGCAGGGGGAAGCAGGATGGTGTAACCAGTCAGCAGTGTTCAGCTTTACCAAACACTACCTGAGTCATTCTGGATGAAGGTGTAGACGTGGATGCGTGTCCCTGTGCTCCCTGCATCAAACATCACCCCGTAGAAGATGCGGCTGGAGTTGGCTGGGCGGCTCAGACTGGGGAGGATGCTCCCAATGCTGTTGGTCAGGTCCAGGAGAGAGGTCTTGTCCTGGGCATGGTTCAGCCCTGACACAGCCAGCAGGACCAGGAGCAGCGCCAGCACGACGGGCCTCATCTTCACTCTGGGGGGAATCAGCAGAAAACAACGGGTCCTTGTTGAGGCACTATAAGGATGTTATTCAACTGATACTGCAAGAGTTTAGTGGCAAAAATAAAAGGATGAACGAAGCAGCTCAGACTAAACAAGACGACTGAGTGTCACTGTCTACTCTTGGGATTTGTTGAGTCCCAGGGTGATAAGCAACACAGGAGTAAGGAGGAATCAGACGAAGTTATTTACTCTGGCCTTTGACCACACCCTTTTAGTCATTCTACCCAACCACAGGGGAACATCTCTAGATCAATTCAACCTCTGTCTGTCTGTCTGAGTCAAATCCTCTAGAATGGAGACGATATAAGAATCATTTCACACTACAGGTTTATATCTTAGGCATTTAGCTGATGCTCTTTTCCAGAGTGACTTACACTGTATGAGGGGGTAGGGTTTTAGTGTCTTGCTCAGACACTACAACTGGACAGGACTGTTGTGGTAAGCAAACACCACAATTACAGGACAGTCTCTCAAACTACAAGGTCATTCTCCCACCTTCCCTTTATTCTTTATTTATGTTTGTTGAGATGATTCAGAAGGGAATCTATAAAGTACTCTCTGTGTAATCTTGAACATATGAACATTCTCCTGAAAAGATGGTACTTAGCAATTTGAGCCTTCTTGTACCGTTGAGATCATGCTCATGTCTGGTCTTGATGTGTGGTCATTTCAAGTGGTTTTCTGTTAGAAAAATACAATTACAGAATGACAAAACACGTAACCATTAATTATTGAAACCTGCCATCTCAGTCCAAGCGTATTCACCACCTTTGGCAGTGCACTCCAATGAATTGCACTGCCAAAGGCGGAGCATTTGGGTACTTTGATGCTCTCAGGAATGTGCTTTTCAGGTTGGATCGTGGTCACAAATGGAAGCTGTAAAGATGTTTCTCAGTTCTCAGTGCTTGAATTAGCAATGATTTCTACAAGGGCTTCATAAATTAATGCCTGAGCATTTGATGAAGTAGTATGAAATAATAACTTTTTTTAAGTTGTAAAAGGTTTGTTTACATTGGTAATGCTTGTAAACAATGTGGTAATATCAAGGAATGCTTTGAGCTATGATTAAGAGATTCAGGGTCTGGACTGCAACTTTAGAAAGCAAATTCTGGACTTGCTCCACAATGAAATGAAGACTATGTGGACTATATATTTTAAATCTAAATAAACTTCATTGTAGCATTAAAAGATATGAACCAGAAAATGTTACCATAAAATCAAATGTGAATCGCTCCAGGATTTGTCTCTTGATGGCACCAAACTCTTCAGTCAATGGTCTCTGGCTTTGAGACTTCATGAATCTAGTCTAGTAACTAGTATGGTAGTTATGTGGATTTTCCTTTGCAAAGTATTTCTACACGCCTCATCTTCACTTAATGCACCATTTCCTGAAAGCTCAGTTCTATAATATGAGACGCCTTTGTCTGTGCCAGCTAATTTGTTTGAATTTATAGTTTAAGTTCATGCTCGCAATTAGAAAGGTGGCTAATTTCACGTCAGATGATATTTAACACTCAAGGCGTGACGGCGTTTGCTAGCTAACTGTAGTTACTGTGATACTGTAATTTGACACTAGGTTGACTGTTAACAGTAACTTTGCTAATCACAAGTTGTCTTTCCTCAAACGTTGGCAACGCTGATTTATACCAGACACTTAATAGCAGCATTATATTAGGATTCATAACCAACTACTTGATTAACGTCCGTAGTCAACTGACGTTAGCAAGTTGGCTAACTAGTTAGCTGCCAGATGTTACAAAGTGGTCCTCGGGAAAACTTTCAATTTTGAGCAAAACTGCAACAGGCTCGTATCTATAAAACACAGTAACGTTACAAAGACTAATCGAAGAGTTTTCTAAATGCTAAACATAGTTCATGCTCACCATTATGTCCGACTACCTACTCTTCTCAGAGCTGAGCTACGTCATCCATGTTGTGATAGATACCGGCTAAGTTGTTTTCAGCAGCTTCTGTCGCAAACATGACCGAGATAAACGTCAAAATGAGCAACATGCTGAGTAGAAGCAGACAAAAAGCCCACAAGAAAGATTTCCAGTATGCTCAATGGAGTCAAGGGAAACCTTTAGCAATTAATTTTGTGCTAGCAGGAGCACATTTCTAATGTTTTGATTTTACAGCGAACCAAAACAGAAAGCACCTTGCAGCAGCAAAATTACAGGCTGTGTATTGCTGAATCACGGATAACTGAAGATGATGGGGCCACATATCTTTCATCTCTGACGTTAATTAAGCTATGTTTAGATCCGCATCATTTGTTTACTCCTACATACAAAACATCTTTGTACGCAATAATCTGTACCTTAAAAGGTTCATAACAAATCAGAATACATGTTAAAAGATAAATTACAACTTGTGTGTGAGGTCTTTATTGAGCAAACAGGCAGACTACCTGTGGTGCAGCTGCAGACAATTTCTTCGACAGATTTCACCATAATCTGTCAAAAGAAATGTCATGTTTCATTGCATATAAAAACATCTCTTCCATACATGCCCAGAAAAGAATCAGCATCATTGTAATACTATGATACAAACTGTGCATCTAACATTTTCTGAACACACCAAGTCAGATACTGGATAAAATAGGACACACAGTTTGAGTACGACAGCTACAACTGTAAATTCAATTTCACTGGAGTGTTAGACACCGGGTGTCTGACTGTTTTGATGTGGCATTCCGTCTTTCTACAAACTGCCCTGGACAAATGAAAGAAACATAGTGGAAACTGATGGAAGAACTTTGCTTTGAGGCAGAAACCTAAATCTTTTTGATTCCTCCTACAGGTTTTGAGAACTGTGATAGACTACACAAAGGATCATAGAAATGTCATTAAACCATGGTCTTTCTAGTCAGTACAGAAAATGAACATAAACATCCAATATGCTTGATTCACAAGATCCAACATCCACTCAGTGACATCAACATTTATTGCATCAATCTGGTTCATCTTCCCCTTCATGAAGAGATGTAGTATGCAGCTTGTATTTGAATGGAGTGCAATATGGTCCACATTGTTCAAAGTAGCAGAAACACTAGCTATAATAACCCACCTGCAAAACATTTAATACCAGTAAAGGCATTGTAACCTTTTCCCCAAACCCTCCTGAGGTTTCTCCATTAATGTCAAGGCATATCAGCAGTTACTGAGGGTTTTGCTGAATGTAGTGACACACCTAATTTAGCGTCCCATGGTTGGCATGGTAACAGCTGGGCTCGTCAGGGTGGCATCCTCAGCCTTCCACTGCGAAGTCACCGTCTTGATCTGCGTGTAGAACTGGATGCCCTGGTGATAAAGAGAGCAATAGAACCACTTTGATAGCCATCCAGTACAACAGAATGGGGGGTGGGGGTCTGTATTCTGCAAGTATTTGTTTTGATGTTTTGTTTGAGTGTTGGATGTGGTAACATGGTGCATTGTGTTTATTTACCTGCTTGCCATAGAAGTTGGTGTCTCCTCTGAATGAGCCTCTGGAGCCAGTGAAGGAGAACATGGGCAGGGGGACAGGGATGGGCACGTTCACGCCAATCTGTACAAACACACAAAAATCAGTCACCCTAATATCAAGGACTAAGTTACAATTACAGGGATGAAAACACAGCAGGGGTCAAAAAGGTGACAACAACTTGGTGACAAGTTTGCATCCCTGATATTAGCCAAAGTGAAGACCATGCAGTGTCCGTGTCCTTTTATATAGCAGTGTCTCACCTGGCCAACGTCCACCTCATGTGTGTATTTGCGTGCAGTGGCCCCGTTGGTGGTGAAGATGGCGGTGCCATTGCCGTAGATGTTGTTGTTGATCAAAGAGATGGCATCATCGAGATTGTCGGCCTCCAGGACTACAAGCACTGGCCCAAAGATCTCCTCCTTGTAACAAGTCATCTCCGGCTGGGGACAACAACAGCAGAACGATCACACCAGTATTTATTTTTCATATATCTGTGTCAAATGAGGGTTTGCATCACAGGGTGTAAAGCTTTACTCGCAGTGCTGTATGGGATGGGTTCATTCCCTCATCAAAAAACAAAACTTTTGCCCTTTTCCATACATTTTTCCTGAATTGATTCAACTGGTATGGGGGGAAACAAATGGGAAATTTTCACCTGGAACCAGGGCCACTGAAAAAGGGGCAAATACGTTTCAGCTCCATCAGTGCACCGCGTGTTCTCAGCCAAATTCCACTGCCTTACTCACCGTAACCTTGGCCAGGATGGTGGGTCCTACAAAGTTTCCATTCTCATATCCTTTGACTTTGACATTTCTCCCATCCAGCAGCAGCTTGGCACCTTCATCCACCCCACTCTGGATCAGAGAGTCCACCCTGGCCTTGGCTTCAGGAGAGATCAGAGGTCCAACATCTGCCCCAGGCTGATCACCTTCAGGGTAGACACACAATTAGGATAAAAAAAAAATCCTCTTACGCAGTCATACACTATTAAAATCGATGAGAACGCATTGTACTTATGAGATATTAAGGAAAGATTATCATCTGTGGTCAGTTACTGTTTATTTACCTGCGTTGACGCGAAGTGCTTTAGAGCGCTCCACCAGCTCTGGGAGCCAATCACGAGCCTCACCCACAAGAATGGCAGTTGAGAGAGCCATACAACGCTGGCCAGCTGCTCCAAAGGCAGCACCCACTAGCTGGTTGAGTGTGTTCTCTTTGTTGGCATCAGGCATCACCACACCATGGTTCTTGGCACCCTAAAATACAAAATGTAGGCCATGGCTCTGTGGGATTTCTCTGAAATACATGATAGGACATCAAACAGATGCAGCTAAGTGCTAATCACATATTTATCAATTTGCAGCCAAGTACCGTGCTTTAGTCTTAGTAACAGAGCAAGAGCAAATGTTTTGGTCCATTACAATAGGCACTGTGCGTACTGAGATAGATCATCACAAACAAAAAAGGAGTGCATTTAGTCCAAGGATGTTAAAATGATCATGTGTTCTGGATATACCATGTTAGACTGCACTCTCTTGCCGTTCTTGGAGCCCCGCTCATAGATGTACTCTCCAGCCTGGTTGGAGCCCACAAAGCTGATGGCCTTGATGCTGGGATGATCACAGATGAAGTTCACCGCTACATGAGATATAAACTGATATTAAAGATCCAGTCTTCTCATCTACATTGCACCCTAAAGGCACCATATAACAGCACATCTGCCTCTGATGGAGTTTCAAATGGATCCCTGTTGCCTGAAGCACTTTAATTACTTACAGATAGGCACTACATTTTATGAAAATCTGCCATCTGCATATCATCTACGGGTATATGTCCAGTGTTCAATTGATGCCTAGGCCTTTCCCTTTGCTTAAAACACACACCTGCATGCTGGCCATGGATGATGTTGAGCGTTCCATCTGGTGCCCCGGAGTCCTGGAGCAGCTTGGCCAGGAGCATGGTACATCCTGGAACACGCTCAGAGGGTTTCATCAGGTACGTGTTGCCACATACCATGCCAATGGGGAACATCCACAAAGGGATCATGGCTGGGAAGTTGAAAGGGGCGATGCCGGCACACACCCCGATGGGCAGCCGGTAGGTGTAAGTGTCCATGTCCTTGGTGATGGAGGGTAAGGTCTCCCCAAGCATGAGGGATGTAATGCTGCAGGCATGCTCAACCACCTCTAGGGAGCAGAGCGGAGGAGAGTGGGTGAGGTAAACCCTGAGAGAGGTACAGCATCTGAGATATGATAGGGTTGACAAGTGTGGGTTACCTGTAAACCCTATCCTTCAGCTGGAGAGTTACTAAGCCAAAATAATTCAGGCATCCTAAAAGTAGTATATTTATGAATCTAAATTTTAAAAAAATGGTATATAAATAATAGACAAGACAACAGATAATAGACACCCTCCACAAGGCTATTTAAAACAGAACAAACAATAAGTGAATTCGGTCTGACTATGCATTCACCAGCCTTCTTTAATCCAATAGGGATATCAAAATCCAATAGCATAGCAGGGAGCCATGTCCATGCTTTACTTACGCAGTCCTCGAAATACATCTCCTTCGGCATCAGCTAGAGTTTTGCCCTGCTCCAGAGTGAGCAACTTAGCCAGCTCTTTCTGAAATACAAAAAGGAAAACACCTTCTCAGAAAGAAATTAAGACATCAGCAAGGAATAACTGTTTAAAACAAACAAACTACACACATAGCTACTCCCTTGCTCTGTAATTTGTAGACAATGATTAATGATGGGAAATAAAATCTGCCAAACCAATCACTGATCAATTCAATATTCTGATGGAGACACATGAGCAGTGTGGTTCCCTACAATGTTATCCTTAATGAGCTGCTGGTAGCGAAGGAAGATCTGCTGCCTGCTGAGGATGGAGGTCTCGGACCAGGAGTGGAAGGCCCTGGAGCAGGAGTCCACAGCTGCCAGCATTTCCTCCTGGGTAGCTTTGGGAACACGTCCCACCACCTCATTAGTGGCCTGAGGAACAGGAGACAGTTTGCAGACAGATAGAGCAAGAAAAACCAGTCAGACTACATTACACCTGACTGAGAGCAGGGGAAGTAATAAGTGTTACTGGTGTACATTAGTCAATCAATATTATTAACCACACTGTTATTTTAGACCCTTTAGATATTACATTTTGTGAGAGTAGATGGCTGTTTTTACATTCTATTATCATCTATTGTTGCCTTGTTAGAGGCAAACACTAGACAAGTTAAATGCCAGTGTGACTGGAGTTATGGACATAAATGCAGCAACATGCCAGGGTTCAATTCAAGTGGCTGTGTGGTTCTGATCAAACTGATCAAAGAAATTGATCAATTAAGACTTATCCCCCCCCTCTCTCCAGGCTACACTGGTCATTTGTGTTCAGCTTCTCTCCAAGATGATCTACGGTACATGTCTGGTTACTGCAGGGTGTGTGGGCTGGGTTTAGTTCTTCACTAAAGGATACTTACAGGGTTGTGAATGTCAAGCCATTCAGAGGTGTTGGATTCTACAAACTTGCCATCAATGAACAGCTTGGTGGTGGGCTGCAGAATTAAATCAGCACAAAGTTACATCATATAGTCCCTCTCTCTCTGCTTACATCGCCACTATGGTCATTTCTGGAAGCTATCAATCAATACATGTATTAATACGGTGTGTCATATACCAATTACGTACAATACTGAGTTAACAGTGCTGAATCACAGACAGTTCATTCATTGAGTTATGTAAGTTGACTGAGGGCCCTTACCACTGAGGAAGAGTAACACATGCGACCCAACCGCAGAGGGGCCTGTAAGAAGTTCAGACAATTCAATTCATATCAACCATATCATACCAAACAGCAGGACAGTGCAGCTAAGTCTGTGTACATTATTTACTTGTCACTCCTGGATACGTGATGGAAATAAACCTTGTCCTTACCTACCCAACCTAACTTAGTGACACCTAAAGATTAAACGCCTGGAGGGGTGAGCGGTCGTCAACGAACGCTTGTGGAAGGCTCAAAGTTATCTAGCTTGGGTTAGCTAACCTGAGCTGGATACGTGTCAAACAAAACAGTGGTTCGGTAAAAGAAATACACGAGCTTAGCTTTACCTTCTTGTTCAATAGAGACCTGGCAAGAATTGCTGCCATTATTGGGACTTGCTTGCCTCTATTGCTACTCCGGAGCCCTTGAACCGAACCAAAAGACACCCGAGTGGAAGAGAACTTGCGCTGTAAGAAACAGTGCAGTCAAGCGGCAGAGGACACGGACAAAGACAACGTT
>OOFE01010252.1:3099-19346 GCA_900323365.1 Monocentris japonica | reverse complement strand
GACAAAGACAACGTTGCGCTTTTGCGCTTTTACACGATCTACAAGTCTCAACAGTCTCAACTAGCATAACATAGATTATCTGTTAATCAGTGAAAACTGCGCGTTCACATTCGCTGTTCGTGGGATTCGTTTATCGTGGGCGGGGCAAACCCAATTTAAGAACCAATCAATCCTTCCAAACTACCAGCTGCCCTAAATTGTATGAAGCTGATTGGCTACTCTACAAAAATAGACCCAAAAAATAAATGATTAGACCCGCCTTCATCTCCGTTACAGATCCGTCTTTGTGCTGCGTTCATCTGATTTCGTAATGACCGTTATTTCCACCTCCCCACTGGGAAAAACCGTCCACGACAAGTGGTTGAAAATGGTCGAAAGTAACAACAAAATGTCAACAATGATTTCTATTGAGGGTTGTTACCACTACAGTGCAGTCACTATAGAAGCCTGACATTCGTTTTTTTTCGATTGTATAGGTTACCGTCTTCGTTCCCTTTGTTCTTCGAGGTCTGTAAGGATTAGAAAACAATGCTGGTTGATAGTAATGTATTTTACAATGATGAAAAGCAACATCACAAACATTGACCTGGTGGCCGCCATCTTGGATATGGGCGTTTGCAACGATTTCAACCAGTTAGTTTTAGTAACCACATGAGATTTGGTTCTAGCGCTTTTTCCCACATCACATGAACGCGGCCTTGGTCCAAAGTCCAGCCCACTGTGAGAATCAACCTAAAACAGTATGTCCAGTAACTTAGTGTGATAAATTTAAAATGTACTAAATAATGTCCAGGACTTTTAATCCCTCTTCCCTGCTAGGCTAAACGTATTTCTGTGAGGCAACGAACGCTGTAACGAACACCTAGTGGCAGGTGAGTTTCTATGGCAGCATACATACAGACAGACAGCATGGAGTTCTTACGGTGGAGTTGTCATGACGTCGCAGCGTGGATTGAATCCATAGGATATCCACAATATAAAGTAGGTTAAATTCAACTGACTACAACTGAGATAACACAGGCTATGCAGTCTCCAGGACAGCGCCCATCAACTTCCAAGCTTAGTTGCTAAATGCTTTTAGCAAGCATAGTTGCTAACATGCTAGCATGTTCTAATATATTTTCTCAGGTTCTCGAAGTCCTAAAAGATTTCTATTGCAGACATGCTTCACGGAGAACCTCATCACAGGAAGAAAGCTGATTTATGTAACTTGTGTCTACCTTCCAAGACTTGGAATCACAGATTTTAAAGATATGCAGGTAAGAAGAAGAAGAAACTCAGGCTTTTTTTGGGGGGGGTCAGCTGAGATTGGATAGAAAGTGAATCCTGTATAAGCTTCAAAAGGATGAGTTAATTATGATACTATCTAATTTTGTAGGCTACTTGTCTGTTTCTCCCCTTTCTCCCACCAAACTGTTACTTCTTTCAAAATGGCAAAAATGGTGGCTCACAAGTTAGTGTTTTGTTGTGTCACAAAATACTATGACACTGTTCAAAATATGTTTGATATTATTTTACCAATATTGTATCTCAAAGCTCTCTCCTAGGTGTATTTCAATGGGCTCTAAGTGGACTGTAAACATCATAAATATAAGAGTAGCACAGAGTGTTGTGTTGGAATTGAGCAACATTGCCAATAAACACCAGATAGATCAATCGTATCATATATACATACTGTTTATAGTCGCAGGGAATGTTTTTGTTATCCGTCCCTGGGGTCAGAAGTGGATTAGCTAAAAGTACCTTTCAGTGCTCTGCTCCCTCTTTATGGAGCTCGCTGAAAAGAAAAGACACTCATAGACAAATTTTCCCTTGTGTTGTATTTTATGTGATTTTTGACTGCATTCGATCTGCAACTTTTGTTTATCATGATGCTGATTTCTTGGCCAGGTCTCCATTGGGAAAAAGAGACACTTCACCTCAGTGAGACTAACCTGGTTAAGTAAAGGTTTGATAAATTATATATATTTTATCAAGGGGCTCAACCCTGCCGTGCGCCCCGCAGGTCATCTCTGCTCGTGTGCGTGAGCTACTGAGGATTACAGAGCCCCTGTGGAGTCGCAGCATTGCTGACCCTCCACAGGACAGCATGGGTTTGTTCCTGGAAAAGAAGAGCCGGACGGGTGAATGGGCAGACAACCTCACCTACCAGCATTTCCTCAAGGCATCGGTGAAAACCAAAAGTCAATCACAACAATAAAGGAGTACAGCAGAAAATCAAGGCATGTCAATGTTATTTCATATGATGTTCTGTTAGCTCATGATGACACACAGACTTGAAATTAGCACATCATCCAAAGGCTAGTGAATTTGGGTGTGGCTGGTAAAACTCAGTTATTGTTTTTGCAGGTAGCCAACATGTGTTCATTATATCCTAGCATGAAAATTACTTCAGCTACCAGGAAATTAATATGGCAGGTGAAACTTTCACTACTCACTGTAGACAGTTGACTGAATTGTTAATTTCATGCCTTGGTCCCATGAAGAGGCTGAGACATTGCATGTGGAGACCACCGCCAGCCCTGCTGTAACAAACACTGACAACCCCAAGTCACAATAACTCAGATATAATAACAGTCAGTACATATTTTTGTACACATACACATGAAAAACTGTTGGAGGGCTCTTGCCGTTCCAGTTTTAGATGGCTGTGAGTGTGTGTGTTGTAACTGGATGGAGTTATTGATCTGGAGTAGAATTCCTCAGGGTAATTCTCTGGATGACAACGAACACCTATTTTGAAGTGCCAAGAGGCCCAGGAGCAGTAGAGGCCATTGTTCTTGGGAATAAAAACATTGAGTCTGCAAGTATCCCCTCCAAGAAGACTACTGTGCTGCTGTAATAGTCCTATATGTACCTCGCCAACCTGCACTAAAGGCCATATGACCCTGTGCATCAGATAGTGATGGGTTGGGTGCCAACCAGACCCACAGGGAGCCGTGGTTTTCAATTTCAGCCAACTAGACGCTTTCTTGCCAATAATCTATGTAATACATGCAGAAAAATTCAGCTATACTGTAACATCCAAGCTTGGAAAAAGACTACTTCATAGCCAGACCTACTGTAGATTTTTTTTTTATCAAAGATTTCATCCAGAAGAATAATGATGGATGATGAATATCTAGTTTAGACTTACAATGGATATTGCTTTCCCACATTTTCCTAAATTGCTGATATTAAATAGTTCTTCAATTGCATTTTGTCTTCTGATTGGCCCCTAGGCATCTAAATGATTACTGATGGATTAACCTTTTCACTCCTACTTTTTTATTTTATTTTTTTGTTTTTTGTGCTTACGGATAGGCCTGCTGCATTTGCGTGCAGTAGAGTCCAATCTACATGAATAAATGATGAGTCCTGTTAGATATAGGCTGGGAGGCAATGCATCTGTCGATGCACACAAATGGGCTCTGTGCAGCTCGGGGCGCACCGATTACCATTCTGAGCACAGCACCCCTGGTCAGAAATGGAGCCGGATCGGTGGCAGCGAGAGGTTGACAGTGTAGTCCGGGGGCAGAGGGGGGGGTATACGGCAGCAGCCTTTCAGTCAATCTGGATTAACTCGCTCTGAGCCTTGCATCGCCAGAAAACCTCGTGAAAGCGATACGAACATCTGGCTGGGTTCAACACAACACCAGTCACTCAGCGCTGTAGATACCAAAGCAGCCCGTCGCTTACAAAGGCGTTTTCTCTTCTGGAGGTGCATGCAGGCGAATGCGCAATAGAGGCGATCCTGCACAGCTGCAGCCTCACAGCCGTACCGGGACCCTTCAGGTTGCGTGTTTTTCTTTTTTTTTTTCTAGATAGATCGGCAACGTTGAGCTGTATCTGTACGTGAGAATTTACCGGTGGAAGGCATCGCAAAGAAATCGTCCCTTTATCTGTTGGTCATGGATTTCTTGAAGGGCATCGGTGGTTTCGCAGGCCGTCACAAGCTGTGATAGGAGCCAAGACGCGCGTTTTCGGGACACCTGAATTATCTCCAAGAGCCTCTGTCGGGTCGGTCCTATTTTAGACGAGGCTCTTTCAGTATGCTCTTAGCCCCACTGGGAGAAAATAAGCTCAAAATCACCCTCCATTGAACTGGGTTGATGTTCCATCTGCAAGGTAAATTCAATATTTTATTGGCTGCAAATTGACTGTGTGAATTATTGCTTCTGAAGTCTTTTGGGAAACTGCCTTTCAAGAAGCTCAATATTCTTCTGACTTGAAGTAGTTCTCTCGAGACCCATTTGAAAAGGCTAAACATTTCCCTTATCATAGGGGTTATACGTATAGGCTGTAACCCACTAGCCCAGGACCTGTACCGCAAGGTCAAAAAAAAACCCTCATTTGCTAAGGAGCGCGGTCAGATAGCAATTTTATTTTTAGTATCCACTTGGCTGCATGCTGGGGTTTTTTTCTACAGGTGAAACTGAGAATGCCTAATGTGCCCATTACCCTGTCCGCGCTCGGATGCATGCAGGATAAGATTGATTTCAGATGTGAAATGTTTGTGTTGGATCACATCTTTTATCAGCCTGGTGACGTGTGCTGGTGTATTGAGGTGAGCTCTGGTTAAACCACAACTGATAGCAAATGGCCTGTCAGTCATTCACTTGGTCTAAATTCGCCTCAGTAACGACACGAATTATTGGATAAGTATGTAGGCAGGGAAATAGAGAGCCCGGTGACTGAAGCAGACACGTGGAAATATTGTGCAGGTGATTTATAAACGATGAGGTGTAATGATCTTGTTTTATGTCGAGGGATATCATATGTCGTATCATTCATGTGCGCCTGAGGCACCATTGTAACTGTTCCACCACTGAAACCAGGCCCACGCCGCATTTTACTGCCTCTGTTTGCTCTTACTGCTATGTTAATACACCCAATAATGTGGCCTATGCTGCTCTCTTTCACTGGCAGAAAAGAAGTGATATAAGGTTATACTACACCAAGGCCTTGTGCAGAGTGCTCTGTGCTCATTGACCTAAATTTTGCTCACCGGTTTGCTCACTGCATCGGTTTCTCTGAGATTTCAAACAATGAATTTCAAGAAAATAAACTAAATGATCTAAATGATCACATCAGTGCAGGTACACTACACCCACACAAATCTGGTCCACATGTGGTGTGTGTGTGTGTGTGTGTGTGTGTGTCTTTGAGACTTTGAGAGCAGCCTTTTTGATTACACAGCATAAGGAGAGAGAACATTATACATTATTTAGCCGTTTTGTTGCTGTGTGAGGTTGAAAACAGAAGTTCATCTGGGTCACCAGAAATAGGTAAATGAGAGAACGGGTGTAATGATCATAGATTTCATTGTCTATTCTTGTTTCCCACATTTAGACAGTAATAGGTTCTACAATTCTGTGTTAAATCAGCAAAACATTCAGGGGTCTAGCCCCAAACCTAGAACATGGCATTTTCACCAAAAAGAAGGAGGGATTTTCCATTTTTTTCACACTTGCTAAGCCTGATATGAAGAAATTGCTCTGTGTGAGATCACTATCACTGACAGAATTGAAAAGGTATACACCTGTGGCCCTAGTGTGGAGTATATTCACTTCAGGAGGCCATATTGATATTCAGAGGTGCTCTTTAAGGATTCTGCAATCCTTTTTCAGGAGGAAAATTCCAGGTCATGAGCCTGTCACGTCAGGGAACTGCACTGGAGTGCAAGTATTAAGATCTAAAATCAATGTACAGAATTTGAATTGGGTGGGTTTAGTCTCCTGCTCAATACGAGACACCACTCTCTAAAATAGAAAGAGTGTTTGCTATGCAGTTGTTGAACTAATGGGAAGCCTGCTGTATTCACACAAGACCTAGCCTGCCAAGACCAAGGTAGATCTGAATTTCCTCCGATACTGTGTGAAGGAAAACACTTGGAACTAGAAGGGGGAGTTGTAAATGCTGACGAACAGCACTTCTATTGATGCAGTGGGGTCTGCTTAGTATGCTATCCCCTGGTACACACACACACACACACACACAGTTGTCCAACTGAAACAAAAAAATAAATTAGACTACGTCAGAGGTCATGTAGCCATTGCTCTTTTATTTTTGCAGAAGGATGGTAATGATTCAATCATTGCAAACATTGAAGCCAATACTGATTTAGCTGAATTTCACACTGGTATATATGGTTAAGCAGGTGTCATAAATGGTAGAACGAGTCTGCACTGGCGTCTGACCAAAACCTCTGTCTTTACCCCCAAACTAAACTGCTGAGGTATTGTCTTCCAGAGAACCGTCTTTGTTGTAAATATGATTAGGTGATCTGAAAATGAGCCACTGATTGCATCTCACCCCAAAGTGACATTTTCTGTGTTGCCATGGTATCAAGGCTGTCACCCAAGTGCTATCGCATTCTAACATTGGCAGGGAATTTGGCAGACTCCATAGGAAAAGGGTGTTGCTACACACACCCACAACACAGATGTGTGAGTTAGATGGCCATAACAGCATCAATGTTTGGTCAGGATGTTTGGACAAGAGCATTTATCAGACACAATAGAATTTCTACCAGCTCAGTCAAAATTTGATCCACTTCAGCAGATGCACCAGCTCCATTTGGTCTCATAAAGTGGACAGGCTGAGTACCCATTTCACTGTTTTGTCGATACCCTTTCACCATCATGTATTGCAGCATCATTTTACCTCCTCGACACAACAAAGCTTATTTTTGGCAGTAGCAGATATCCAGCTGCTTTCTCTGAGTAACCCAGGTGAGACACCGCCATGTGCCATTATGCCGACCAGTGTGGAGCCATACCAAGCAGGCGTCATCTCATTAATGTCCTCTCACGGGGCTGCTTTCTCTGATTCCCTGCCCAAACGTGGATTGCAGAGGCTTTCTCACATGAGCCCCAGCATAAGTTAGACCATCTGAAAACATATCCGCCATGACCTCACTAGCCGATTGGCATGCAGCATGCTGCATAAGGCTTTTCTTGGCGAATGCTGCCCCAGGGAGAGCATAGATATCCTCTCTTACAGTATGCTGCTGCTGCGCATGAATGTCTGTCTCCATAGCTGGCGGTTGTTGTGCAGTGAGCTACCTCTGTTGGGCACAACTCCACCCACTGGTGTGCATGTGGGGGTGTGTGCTGTCAGTCTGTTCTCTGAGGGAGAAAAGACCTGCTCAGAGGTAGTAAAGGAACATTTGATTGACTAAGATGGAGATTATCATTAATGCATCAGTAGATTATCTGTCTTCTTCTTTATTTGTGGCCCTCCCGTGTCGGCTCAATACAACGAGCAGCCCAACCTGTCGGATAATCATTTCCAGAGGTTGATGATTGATGAAGACATTGATTGATTATGTACTTATTTGCTCATGTACTTGATGAGTGTGACCTGTTGTGCAAACCTCTGTGGAGCACCCCATAATTCAAGGCAAATTAGGGAGACAGCAACAGATATTTCCTGCCGTCTCTCAGCAGCGAGGCGCGGGGGGTGTCCTTTTGTCCTCACAAAACGAATTTCATAGGGATTACCGTGTGCAACCATTCTCTTCACGTTCGGCTGAGTTTTCACCGGCGGAAAAAAGACCCATCTCCACAGAGTGAATCAATATCACGTCTTCAGCGCCATTCGAGTCGGGAAGTAGCAGGTCCTCTCCGCCTCATTGCACAACCAGAGGCCGTGCCACTCAGAGCATGGCAGAAGGTGGTTGGCACGCATCCGCACAAACATGAACGTACACACACCGCCTTACACACACTCGCGTGCGCCTCCTCTCTTTTCACCTCTCCCCCGTACTCACACACAAGCACGTGCACATACACACACACACAAGCATATATTCCCGCTTCCACATAGCCTTGCAGTACTGCATGATGCTGAAGTCATCTCCCATCAAGTGTTATAACGACATTTAACGGTTTCGCTACAGTCCATTTCTCACCAGCTTCAAATGGAGATCTCTTTAAAAAACACACCAGAGCCACAACAGGGCTTGGTGAAGGGGGTGAAGGGGGTGAAGTTGTGCCGTAAAATGGGTCAGGAAAGACATTGATGCATTGCTGCTTGATCAGCAGTGTTCATGAAAATGTCATACCCGGTGTGCTCTCTCAAATGATATCATTCCTCCCCTTGCTATTATGGGCCATTTTAAGACAACCTCCTTTCTCCTTCCTTGTCAGGCTGTGATACATTTTATACAGCTGTCAAAATGCAACTGTTGTCAGTGGTTGCCACCAGGCTTCACTCCCTTTTAACATTAAAAACATGCCCCCACATGGCAGCATGTCACTCACATTTTGTCTGAGGTATTCTTCTCTGTTTGACATTTTCTTCATACTCTGACTGTCAAGGTTATTATACTGTGAGTTCTGTGTCACAGCTGTGGTGCAGCAAAAGCTTTTGAAGCAGGAAGTTATTCGGTTGGCTGGCTCTTTGCTGAGGCAAGATTTTTATGCATATTCTCCAAGACCCAACGCCGACAATGGAGGCTTTAGCAGCAAACCACGGAAAGCTATAATCCTAAATCAGCCATTCTGTTCTGTATTTAAAGGTTAGCTTTTGTATTTCTACTTCAGTTGTGGGATTGGATCTCTTGTTCTCTGTGTTTGATCAGATTGGTGTTCCTTTCTGTGTGCAGTAATAGGACACCCAGAGGGCTGAATATTGCATGTTGAACAAAAACTACAATAAATTTCATTTCAGGGCCAATGTCACACCAGATCTGCTGCAGTGTGTGGCAAATCTGCAGAGTTGTGCCGTGATCGCCACTCTCTTAGTTTTATGACATTCTATATCCCTGATAAGGTCTCAGGATTCATCAAATGGATCTCTTCTTATCCCCCATCTCAGCTGTGTCGTAAGTAAGAGTAACAGCAGATCGAGCTGAGAGAAAATCAATAGCCAGTCATAGCACATCCTCACTGAGGCACTGGGCCCAATCATCCCTTCCCATTGGTGATATGATCCTGGGAGACATCAGTCTAATTCTGATGAGGTCTAGTCTAGACTTCCATCCCTCTACACAAACATAAAATGACTTGCATGATCACACCAAAGAAAGCAAAAAACTATCGCAAGAAAATACAGGATTATTCTGGATCTTATTATTCTCAGTTCTGCAGGTGAACAATTATTTTAGTGTCTAATTGAACAGCCTTCATGGTTTGGTGATGCATTGATGTATTTAGCTCCCTGCTCAGAGTTGTTAATGATAATATTTCAAATTTAGGGCAAAAGCTGACAGCTTTTCAGTATAGAAGCCCTCAGTACTGTTTTTGGAGGGGATTTCTCAATGCATGCCTGATAGAAGTTACACAAATTGCAAACAATCACACCATTTAATGCTCTACATTCTCAAACTGTCTCATAAATAGCATGCCACTCTCTCTCTTTTCACCGGTCTTGTTTAGGTGTATTAACCTGACTGGAAAGCCAAATGGAGTCTCTCCTGGTTTATCTGATAGTCCTCGGCATGGCTGTGAAGGCCCACAAAGTTCAGATCTGCCCCAAACGCTGTGTCTGCCAGGTGCTCAACCCCAACCTGGCAACCTTATGCGACAAAAAGGGGCTGCTCTTTGTGCCCCCAAACATTGACAGGCACACGGTGGAGATGCGTCTGGGCGATAACTTTGTAACCAGCTTAAAACGCAAAGACTTTGCTAATATGACCAAGCTGGTGGACTTGACCCTGTCTCGGAACACTATCGGCTCCATTGCACCCCACGCCTTCAAAGACCTGGAGAACCTACGCGCCCTTCACCTAGACAGCAACCGGCTAGCTCGCATCACCAATGACACGTTCAGCGGCATGTCCAAGCTGCACCACCTCATCCTCAACAACAACCAGCTGACCCACATCCATATTGGGGCCTTTAACGACCTGACAGCCCTGGAAGAGCTGGACCTGTCCTACAACAACTTGGAAAGTGCCCCATGGGTGGCCATTCAGAGGATGTCCAGTCTCCACACCCTCAACATGGACCACAACATGCTCAGCTATATCCCAGAGGGCACCTTCTCCGGCCTGCAGAAGCTTAAGAGGCTGGATGTGACCTCCAACAAGCTCCAGAAGCTTCCTCCCGACCCTGTTTTCCAACGGGCAGGGGTCCTGGCCACATCGGGGATAATGGGCCCGTTGTCATTTGCGTTGAGCTTTGGAGGGAACCCGCTGAGGTGCAACTGTGAGCTGCTGTGGCTAAGGAGGCTGAGGAGGGAGGATGACCTGGAGACCTGCGCCTCACCGCAACACCTAGCTGGACGCTACTTCTGGACTGTTTCAGAGGAAGAGTTCCTGTGTGAGCCTCCTCTCATCACCAGGCACTCCCAGGTATGACGCTGGCACTGAGCATGCACTGTAAGCTTAAGTGGGACCATCACACAAAACATTGCTTCAAATAAAATACCATATCATAGGACTTACTTTAAAAATGTAATCAAATTGTGGCAGATTGTGGAGATTTTCTGGAGTAGTTTTTGAATTTTCACTTATCAGTGTTTTAAAGCTATTTCTAGATTTGCGGTGGATCTTCTGTGAAGCACTTATTACACAGTGGAAGCTTACAGTGATTTAGCCCTTGATTGATGCATCCAAACAAAATAATCCGATGGCAAGTCCTTGCTAAATAATCACAGCTACATCGGTTGATTTACATTCACTACAGTGCTTTCTGATGATCGCAGAGATCATTGCACACACACTCAAAAACTACTGCCATATTGATTATCTTGCCTTCATAATCATGGCACTTGCTGTTACCATGATAACAATCAGCTGCTGATTATTTTTTCATGTCAGATATTAAAGCTTTAATACGCAACAGTTTAGAAATATGGCTCATCAGTCATGGCTTTAATTCTAGTATCTCATTTACCTTCCACTTCCACAGTTGAACACGAGTCCAGCTTACAGCACACGGGTTTACTTTTTCAGTTTTGGATTCAGTGCATTATCCAATCAGCGTACCTGTCACAAACATTGTATTTCACATATGTAGAAGAAGTCCTACCACTATCTGCCTTGCCTTCCCTTGCCTCAGGAGCTGCAGGCGTTGGAGGGTCAGAGTGTGACTCTGCGCTGTAAGGCCAGAGGAGACCCAGACCCTGTTATCCACTGGATTGCCCCAGATGGACGCCTTATGTCCAACTCCTCCAGGGCCGTGGTCCACAGTGACGGCACGTTGGACATCCTCATCAGCACTGTCAAGGACTCTGGTCTGCTTACACCCAGTGACTTGTGTTGTTGACTGAACGGAATTAGTTGCTTGTGTTTACTTGTGTTTTCCAGTAGCTGCTAGTGTTTGTCTACATCAATTGATAAAGTTTGTGTGGAAAGGTGTAGGCTGGCACACTAATAGATAGATAATAGATATATGGTTTAAAGTATGTATCATAATAAATATCAGGGAGGATGATAACCTTCCCGGTTCGTTTCCCAGGCTCCTTCACTTGTGTAGCCTCCAACCCAGCCGGAGAGGCCCAGCAGACGATGGAGCTGGTTATCGCTAAACTCCCCCACATCACCAACAACACCGCCGTAGAACAGGAACCCGACCCGGGATCATCAGATATCGCCACGGTGACCAAGACGGGGGCAGAGGCGGCAGGGGTGCCTCTGGGGAACGCGAAGACGAGCCCGGAGAAGAAAGTTGTAATTGCTGAGGCTACCTCCTCCTCGGCCCTGGTCAAGTTTAACTTCCAGAGGAGTATTCCTGGAATCCGCATGTTCCAAATCCAATACAATGGCACCTACGATGATTCACTGGTCTACAGGTAAGCAGCAACATATAATGAGTCGTGCTGGATTCATACGAAGCAGAAAACCATACTGAGGTTGTAGAATCAAACTGGCAGCAAGGCTCCTGTCTCTAAAAGTGCTGGCCTACAAACAGAATTTGTACTTTAATCTATTAAGGCAGAACTGAAATCTGATTGGTTGAATGTAACTTTGTCTAAAAGCTATTATGAACTATGTGAGAGAAAATCTCATGACCCTTTGTTTTACCCTCATAGTGTACTTTCAATATTTAACCCCCCTGGATATTTAATCATTAAGAAATCTGGACCTGGCTGTCAGCATGATTATTGATGGTGGCTATTTTTTTTTTCAGGAAGAGTAATCCACTGTATCAGACTTCTTTTTCTGTGACTTATAATCCCCCTTGCCAGAGTGTATCATTTACTATGTGCAAAACCTTGATATGCCTCATCAACAAAATCAAAATAGAGTGTCAGCACTAAGCTGCAGACTGATAGGAAGATGAAAGAAAAGTCAGCCAGTGTTTTACAAAAAGCATCACAGGCCCATCTGAGCTACTGGCATACACAGCATTCTTTCTCTACCCTATTTCACTCCATATTTAGTGCTGCACGGGTATGATAGGATCAGTACACAGACACTTTTATCCAAACGGACTTCAAGTCAACCACACATATGGCATTCAGTGTGGGCTACTGAGACACATGCATGAGACACATTAGGGAAACAAGCCGATAATCCTGATGTTGTGAATGAATGGAGGCCGCCTGCGTCCCTAGCTACTGAAAGCCATGTTTTATCTGTAATGATGTTTGAGCGAACAAATCAAATGTCACAAAAGATTATGTCTCAGACAGATCTTAAATAGCCCCCCGAGAAACAAATGACTGTCATGCCATTTTATCCCTGCAAAACAATAAAATGGATAATCTGATTTGTTTTTGCCTCCTGTCATTTAACCCTCTCTAGTATCAGAATTCACAATGCATTTGTTTTACAGGATGATACCCCCGACGAGTAAGAACATCCTGGTAAACAACCTGGCGGCTGGTACGCAGTATGACCTTTGTGTGCTGGCCATCTATGATGACCAGGTGACCATGCTGACTGCCACCAGGGTGGTAGGCTGTGTCCACTTCACCACTGAGCCACAATACCTGCGCTGCCACTTCATGCAGTCCCAATTTCTTGGCGGCACCATTGTGGTTATCATCGGAGGGATTATTGTGGCCTCAGTGCTTGCCTTTATCATCTTCCTCATTGTGCGCTACCGAGTCTGTAACCAAGGAGACGTAGATAAGGTCAGTTTTGCATGATTCCATCTTTATTATTCTTTTTCTGTTCACTATTGTTGTTCATGATGTTGATATTCAAAGGGCTACCTAACAGAATCACTCTCACTCCTCTGTCTCTCTATCTCCCTCTCTTCCCATGCTTCTTATCTCAGGCACTAGAGATGGGGGATATTCGGTCACTGAGCAGTGATGGGCAGCTGCAGGGCTGTGGGCTCCCCAAGTCCCTGTCCAAGCAGGTCTTGCGACCAGAGAAGAATGATAAGGACTGCCTGAGAGTTGCCCTGCCACCCCCTGAGCCAGCCAAGCAGCGATTGCCAGTCATGGTAGCCACCACCAAACCTTCAATCCCTGACTGCACTGTCTCTACCTCTGCTGCCAGCCACAGCTGGCACCCGGCCTCCCCAGGCACTTTGAGGCCCAAACGTTCCACCGCTCCTTCAAAACCCTCTGAGACCCGCCGAGCTGAAGCTCAGGCAGACGTTGATTTAGATAACATGAACCGGAATAACTCCTCAGAGGTTAAAATGGCCACCACTGTTGCAGTGGCTGTACCCGGCCAACCAACCAAATGGACTGCTCCTCCCAGGGGTCTACGGCCCCACCAAGCCCCCCGCTATTACATGACTGTGCCTGCAGGGGGTGTGAGGATGAACCGCAGGCACTCCCTGAATGTGGACTCATATAAGGAGCGCTGCTATGTGGCCTACCCCAAAACTGGGGGAAGTTTGCGCTCCAAACGGAGCCTGTCAATGAGTGGAGAGTTGCCGCAACTCAAGAGCACAACAAACATTCGCCGGGCCAGGGACAAGCTCTCCAAGTCTGAGTGGCTTCTAGAGAGCACTTTATGATTTGGAGTTTATGACCTGGGTTCTCTTGTTTTCCTGGATTGGATTTGTGGACCATCGTGGAGCAGACAGGGATTTTATGCCTTGTGTTGAGCTTGTGTGCTCTCTGTTGAGGGATCTGTAAGCGTCTCTCATATATCTGGGGCAAGGCAGGCATACAGGGTTACGGGAATACGTTTCACATTTGTTTTCTACCGTATAACCTATCAAAGTCTTCTTTTTTTGCGACATTTGATTGAACTTTGACGAAAGGCACAACAATGTATAAAGCAACATGTACAAAAAAATCTTTAGTTGTGTGAGATTGAACTCCAGACAACCGTTAAGTGTTCACGTGGTTTTGAATGCAGTAACCTTGTTGGACATATTATAACAAAGAGAGGAAGGGAAAGGGGCAGGGGTTGGGGTTATTATACTCGTGCTCTCATTGCCTGTTACTTAAAGTCTCTGTAGACTTCGGACATGATTCTTGTCTCCGGCTCTACAGACAGATGGTGACATGTCTTAATTACCTTGGCGGTGGTTTGGAAAGATTACGAATGTGCTGCACATCCCAGAGGTGTTGGAACAGAATGTAGTAGACAGAACCCAATCTTCTCATCACGGCACTCCAGACACAGCACAATGCGGCATTTGTGGCACTAGTCGACTCAGCCTAATACTGCCCTCCGGTTTGAATCAATACATTTTTATCACGTAATTACATAAAGACTCAACACTGATAGGATTCCTGTCATGACTGATTTGAACGACAATTGAACCAACGCCAACAGCATGACAGGTGCAGGAAGTGATCCGATATTACGTGCGGATGAAATCCAGAGGAAGGGGACGTCGTTCATTTTCATGTTTTTTTACTTACTGACGACATCATGTCACGCCAATGACAACCATTGTAAATTTACTTGTCGATGTAAGAGAAACGATAATCACATGAGTATGGAAGGAAGTCAGCTCTTGATTTTGCTGTTGTTTCTGTTTGATGTTTACCAGTATAAATAAAACAGTGATAAAAGGGGCATACTCATGTTTTCTTGACAGCAATGCAGTGATACAGCTTTGCTTCACATCGTTTCAGATTTTATTCACTTTCAACTTGCCTTGTGAATTTGCCAGCTGCCCAAACTATTCCCAATGTCCCACCTCATAGCATCAATGGTGGAGTGCAGACTCTGTGTGCTGTAGCCTGTGCTGTATCTACACTATCTCAAGGTAAACCCTATCAGAGAGAACAAAACAAATCATGTATCCCTTAGTTCAGTGAGCTCTCCCAGCCGAAGCAGTAATGATTTTGGGGTTTCAGTAGTCTTGGAGCAGCTTAATCGCCCTCTCCCTGTGAGCGGTGGACCTCTGACAGATCTCTGCCCTGAGCCCTTGTGTTTGTTCAAAGGGAAGAGGGAAGCAGATGATGAAAAGAGGCCATGCTGGTCACAGGGGACGCTTCTCGCCGCACATCTACGCACCACGTCTGACAGCGCTGCCTCTGCCCTCAGACTCTGCACCGGGGACGGCAGGCACTGCAGAAGCCTGCCGCAGGAGAGGTTAAACACACCAGCCTCCGCAGTGGGAACCCGCACACAACTAATGTGCAATTACAGTAATGTCTCATATTGCAGGACTGACATGATATACAGCGTCTACTGGAACGTGAGCTCTGATTAACCATGTGTGCTGGTGGTTGGATGCTGCCAGATTGATTTTTATACGTGTGCACTGCTTCGCCTCTCACGGAGCTGGACCTCAAGGGATACAGCACATTGGGTTGAGATTCTGGTGAAATACACTATCACCTAGGGAAAACCTGTTAAGATGAGCTGCACATACAGTATGTCAAACATTAATTACTGTCAACCAAACAGCCTGGGCTTGAAGACTTTTATTTATTATTTCTTGCTCATTACGGGTGATTAAATGCTGAGGACCTTGGCCTGGACCTTGGTTCAGTCGTTGGTGGCTGCCAGAGGTGTGTGTTAATAATAGATGCATTTCTGAACAGAGAGCGAACGAGGGCAAGACAGGAGTGGATGGAGGGTTTTGAAACAAGCATGGAAGGCAGAGGTGGGGAGCGGATGGAGGCATGGAGGGGGAGTGAGAGGTAGACAGAGAGTAATATGGTACAAAGATGGAGAGAAAAGAGACTGGGGGAGAGAGAAAGAGGGCACAGAAAGCTGAGAGTAAGAAAGAATGTAGAGCGAAACAGAAAGGGAGTGCAGGAGACAGAGAAAAGAGCATTCTTGGTTAGCCAGCCATGCAGCCTCTGGCTCTTCAACATTCAATGCACCTCTACAAAGGGGAGAGGAGGGGGAGGAGGGGGCTGTGATGGGATGAGGAGGGGAAATGGACCTCGGCTGGAGGTCTGGAGCAATGTGTGCCCTGCGGTCAAATCTGAACCTCACGCTC
>OOFE01010246.1:1391-12319 GCA_900323365.1 Monocentris japonica | reverse complement strand
AACGCTACCTCCCTGAATGCATAGCGCCTACTGTGAAGTTTGGTTCAGGGTTTGGGCTTGGCCCCTTAGTTCCAGTGAAGGGTAATCTTAATGCTACAGGTTATGAAGACATTTTAGCCAATTGGGCGCTTACAACTTTGTGGCAACAGTTTGCTGTTCCAGCATGACTGTGCCCCTGTGCACAAAGCGAGGTCCATAAAGACATGGTTAGACGAGTTTGGTGTGGAGGAACTCGATTGGCCTGCAGAGCCCTGACCTCAACCCCATTGAACACCTTTGGGAGGAATTACAACGCCGATTGCGAACCAGGCCTTCTCGTCCAACATCACTGCCTGACCTCACAAATGCTCTTTTGGCTGAATGGGCACAAATTCCCACAGACACACTCCAAAAGCTTGTGGAAAGCCTTCCCAGAAGAGCTGTGGCTGTTATAGCCGCAAAGGGGGGTCCAACTCCATATTAATGCCCATGGTTTTAGAATGGGATGTCCAGCAAGCTCATATAGGTGTGATGGTCAGGTGTCCACTGGCTTTTGGCTATATAGTGTACAATTAGGGGGTCGACAAATAAATTCAATAAGATGTGGGGCCCATTCTTTAGACTGGCTGAGGGGCTCAGTTTCCCGACTGTTCCTGAGTGAATCACATAAAGGCTTCTTCCTATTTTCTGGATTAATTTCCACACTTGGAACTGTGATATGGAGTTTAAATTTGTATGATTATACCTCACTTTATTCGTGTGATGTATAGTGTGACTAAAGTACCTTTTATATATATAATTAGAATTGCACCACTGAGAACCTGCTACCTCCACCTCAACCAAGAGTCTCACTTAATGGTCTCTCATTTTGAAATACTGAATTGGCCAGATGGATGATTTCAATCACTTCAATCTCTCCCAAAAATCTCCCAAAATCTTGGTTTGTTCCTTTAAGATGATAAAGGAGGAATGGAGCTGAATGAAACACAAAAGATCAATAATTGTGCTCAGATCACAGGCGGATAGGTATCAAGACCGAGACATTCACAGCCAAGGGTCATGTGCATATACATGCAGTGTGTATGGCCTTCTGTATGCCTGTTAATCTTAATGAGTTGCACATTTTGCACATATGTTCTCTAAATTCAGAAAGTTTTCTACATAGTCATATTGCATATATTACATATGTCAATATTTGTATACGTTTTTCACTTATTATGCTACATGCTTTTTATATTGTTGGTATAGTTTCATATTGTGCATATTTTTCTTTCTTCTTTCTGCCTCAGTATAGTTTAAAAAACAACAAAAAATTTCTACTTAACATGCTGCTGCCATTTACCGTATTCTTTTTTTCTTGTGCTGTATCCTATTACTACTTGCATCCCAATTTACAAATGGGGATTATTAAAGCTTCATGTTGTTGGGAGTTGACGTGGACATGGCGAAGGGACTGAATGAAAATGAATGAATGCTGTTGAAAATTGCTTTTTAATGGATTGGTTTAGTGACAACAGTGCGAGACAATGGGGCAGTTATGATCTGTGGGCAGGCCTGATGTCAGTCAACATGACTCTGGGAAAAGGTCAACATTTACCAGTGACTTTGCCCGAGTTCATTTGCTGGGCTTACTGTCCACGGCTAGCAATGAAAACAGAGCCCTCCAGTTGCTAACAAGGGCATCCATTCACTGGTTCAACACAGCTTAAGAGGCAATGTTCTTTTCTTTTTTTTTTACCCTCAAGGTAACTGGACAAAAAACTAGCACTGTAGTCAGAAAAAATGCTCAATGTCTTATAGCTAAAAATAGACTAAAAAAGAAGCAGCTCATTTTTAATAGCTCATCAGTTTGTATGTGTGCTCCCAATAAAGTGCATGGAGATGCTTTAAAACATATGAATAACAAATGAAAACAATATGAAAAAAGAGAGTGTGAGAGAGAAATCATGAGGAAAAAAAAATGTTCTTTCCTCATTCCTTCTCTAAGAGAACATGGTGGGTCTTTACAGAACCAAAACACCGCTCTAAAGGACATACGTCCGGTCAAATTCTAGCACCAACCCATGAAAAGGTTTTGAAGAGAAAGACCCGCCGCTCTCCTCCCCTTTGACGTTCCTCCTGCTCTACAACAAGAATGCAGCGCAAACAGTGTGTGAAGGGACTCCTTTATCGCCCGTGGTACAGTTTGAGGTCGCAGGGTTTGTGTTTCTGGGCCCCTTTGTGTCTTGAACCGGTGTCGGCCCACGTCAAAAGCATCTGGGGGGGGGGATAACAGGTTTTGGCCACCTGATACGGGGGTGCAGCCGCAGCCAAATGGCCCGGGTTGAGTCGCGGTTGTCCCAGTAGAGAGCTGCACTGGTTCCCATGTTGAGGCTCTCCCCTCATCTGTCACCCTCGGGGCCAGGAGGCCGAAGAAGAGGGCAGTTTTTGTCATGCTATGAGAAATCTACTCATGAGCATCACTTATGTTTAACGAGCAAAGTATGAAAGGGCCAGAGTACCCATAATGCATTTTCCTTGTGTGGGTTTGGTAGTGAATGATTGATTAGTCTCTTACAAACATCTTTGATTCAGGGCAATGACACATGCATCCAGTGTATCCATCAGCAGTGTTACTTTGTAACACAGTACTTTTGTGGTAACTAGTGACTTAACACATTAAGGTTCTACTCTTGTAATCCATTAGTTACTTTTTTAAAAATTAGAATGTCTTTACTTCCATTTTTCTTTCCTATTGCTTCATTTTTGTTTGCACAAATTAAACAAAGAGGAAACAGTGAAAATCCCACAGCATCTTGTGCAGACAACATGCTGCTAGTTGAAAAAATGCAATCTAAGGCTGCTTCATAGAAATGAGATTGGCCTTAACAACAGTCTTCTATTGCATTGCAAAACAATGATTGACAACACACTTTGCAGCACAAGGCATATTGCTACATGTTTATGAAGTGGGTAACGCAAAAGTGCTACAAGTAACTTTGTAACAGAACTAGTTGGTTTTTAAGGTAAGCAATGGAATGAAGTAACTAATTACTTTTAAAAGCAACTTTGCCCAACACTGTCCATAAGCTACACAGTGGGCAAAAAAGTGACTACAGGGTTGCCAGTTCATATGTCCAGGTGGGCAGGGAAAGTGAATGAATAATGCTGTCCCCTCCCTCAACAACAAGTGAAAGACTCTTCTACTGAGCAACTCACAGGTGTGCATGGGCGTAACTCTAAATTTGTTGCAAAAAAAAGCTTCCGTGTCCAGCAAACCTTTCCTTGATAAATCTAACACACATATACACACACACTTCAATGCCGCAGTGTGCGTTCTTTCACGTAACCCAACTTGTCTCCCCTCCAGAGGACACTGCCATGGCAACGCAGCACAAAGAGAGGGAATAGTGAAAACAAGCCGCAGAGATGTGGGCTGGAATACTAACAACAAAGTGTGGGAAAAAAGAGCAAATAATTGCTTGGGATTCCCCGCAGAGTTCATTATCTTGGCCAGTGTTTCCTCCTCGCAAGATGCACGATAGCCGTAGCCATTTTCTGTTTCGCTGAACCACCGGCAAGTGTTTCTGAGAACTGCGATACTAACTAAATGAGGTTCTGTTTATACCTCTGGTAGTTTTCAAGCATTGCCACACTGAAGCCATGGCCACCTTGGAAAGACACATGCTGCATGTGCATTTGAAATCCAGAGATCCAGTCCATCTGCCAGTCTTGTACTGTCAATTGAAGTGTTTGGCATATTGATTGACAACATAAGGCTGTACACACAATTTACCAAGACACAGGATTGGATGTAACGATGTCTTGTGCTGTTAGAGTGAGAACCCTATATAGAAACCTGGACTAGATGTTAGAGACGGATATACCATTGGGGTGCCACACCAAAAAAGGAAAACGTAGCACATCACATAAATAATAGTCAAAATAATGGATTACTTACATTGCGCTAGGTTTATCAAAGGGCACACAACCATCACAAAACACATTTCAGCTACTAAGCCTTCACAAGAGCACTGCTTTTCATGAGATGTGCTGCCTTTTACTCCTTTTTGGGCATCTCTTGTGGATGTCAGAGCACATTTCATCACGGATGTTGCTTTTAAATTAGGACCAGGACAACTCCAGAAGGCTCGACAGGAAGTTCCGTCGTCCCAGAACCACCCTGTCTTTACCCAATCTCAGCACAGGCAACAATATCCTGGGCCCCTGTGGTTGTTTGGTGTTGTATTGTTCTTATTCCCACGGAAAACTGGCCAAACGTAGACGACGTGATGTCACATTGGGATATTTCCAGCGCAGCTACAATGGAGTTTGATAGCAGAAATTGCATTATCTATCTAAAACATCAACAGTAAACATGATGACATCTAACAGTGTAAGTAGGTGGATTTTTTCTTTTTTTTTAGGGCAACTGACCCTTCTGGCTTGACACAAACTACTTGGTGGTTGAGAAACCACAATGCATCATCAAACAACAGTAAATATCATTACATCAGGACCTGTGGTCAGTGTATGACTACTCATCCCTGCTGTGATTTTATCATAGCATCACTGCTGGATGAAAACCTTGCATGTCCATAATGTCAACTTTTCAGGAACTAAGAAAAAGAGCCTTGCTTTTAGCTCGACCGCCAATGTATCCAATGGACTTCGAAAGCATTTCATAAGCCCAAGGACTGCAGCATTTTCTCAACCCACAGAGGACCATGCAATCCTTAAATTCAAGTCAAAACATGAAAATCCCTAAACATGGAGTTACAAGGTTTTCTCGAAACATGGCTTTCCTACTTTGAGCTGGTCGCTGCCCATTTCGTCTGCCTCCGCCTTTTGGTCTTTCCCAATAAGGAAACGCACATCATCTCAAACCTGCTCAGTAATCACTAGCTGATTAACTTTAGCCAGGTCATCTGTTTATCATCTCACATTACACTTCAGTTATTTCTGGAGTCTGTACACCTAGGCACAGCTGGAACCCTTATCTCCAATCCTTTTCTAATCCGTAGAAGCAAACCGTTAAAGGGAGGTTGTCCAGAACAGCACAACATAGTCTTGGTAAAATTTTTGCAGAAAGACCACCTGGAAGTCAATTTCAAAGGAATTCTCCTGGAATTCTACCTGTAAGGTACTGCTCAGGAGTGGTAATGATGGTCTAATCCCATGGGAAGAATGAAGACATAATATGTATCCACAGCTACGCTTGTTGTTTCAATTCTATTTTTACCATCCGATCACGCTTCAGTGTCTTAAAGGGGCATTGAGTAATTCATGGCTTTCATCACAGTTTCACAATAGAGACAAATAAGATAGCACATTAGAGGAGAGATCCAACAGAGACGTCTAGTAAAAGGGAGTTCTGAAAGCCAGAACTTTCAGCACCCGACCAAATAATCGTCATTGGTATTGGCATTAACAACCCTATCAAACCCATGCAGATATACAGTATTCTGGTCATTTTGTGCTGTGGGACAGTAAAAATCTTGCATAATGCACCTTTAAGTGATAGGTCTGGAGGCACGACATTGGGATCTTGCTTGCATTATAATCTGAGGAGCCAGACCACATCACTAGGCGGTCAAACTTGCATTGTGGTTGGAATTCCCCGTAGTTAGGATGCAATCCACCTAGAAATGTGGTCACATAACGTCACATGTCTAACCCTCGTCTACTTTGATGCTCAACATATGCCTGTAGTGCATATGTTGCTGACGACAAGCCTTTGAAACGAGCAGTTCCAACTGCTGCAAGATTGAAAACAGGTACTGGGGGAACTACCAGATGAATGGATTGCTTAGGAAACTGGGAGCCGCTGCCTCAGTAGACCTCCTTGTCTAGGTCCAGTTTGGCTTTTCAGGTCATGTGAGAAAGACCAAGTAGACCCGGTATACGAACACATTTCTCTCCGTCTGATACATACGAGGCTGAGAAACTAAGCTGGTCGATCCATCAAGTCCAACAGGTGATGGAAGCTAGTCACAGGCTTCTAAAGTTGACCCTGGAACTGAGCAGAAGCATTTAAAGTCTGCCAACGACTATCAGACACCCCGGAGCCTACGGAGAGTTTTTAATTAATCACCGCTAACAATAGGGACAGCATGAACCCCAGGGCTACTGATGGTTTCATTACTCGCTCCCTAACCTGGACAATGAAGGAAAGATTTAATAACTGGTGTGTGTGAGCAGCATGTCGAGCAAGTAAATTACTCACCATGACGACGGAGCCCTCGGTCAGTCTATGTAAGTCTGAGAGAGCCCTGCCCTGTTGACCCCGATCTCATTGCCAAAGCCATTTTTCCCCTTAAGAGCATCAAGTGGGCACGCAGGGTGACTAACCACCTAAATTTCCTCACTGTGGGAACTCTCACGCCACGTAGACGGTCACCGCAGAGCTCTGGACATAATGTTTTATTTCAACACATGCCACGAAAAGGATTATGTGACAATACCATGAATTGGACACGCTGTTTTCGCATGCTCGTCACGTAAAAAAGTAACGGTTAAATTTAGGCAACTGAAACAACTTTGGTTAACGCTAAGGTGAAGGCTTTGGTCAGAATTAAATAAGCTGAAAAGCTTCATTCATGGTATAAAAATTCTTCATATGAGTTTGAAACTGAACCCGGGTCATTGGAGTGGAAGGTAAATGCTTCCGTCCATCAACCCCGCCCGACACCCTTACTTTCCAACCCGTTATTTCAATGTCAGACTACGTCCTGTTTCGATCATGTCTCGCCCACATAATCCATTCTTGCTGACTTTTTTGCTGAATGTGGAGTTAGGGTAATCTGTGAAAGAAGTCTTTGTTTGTTGGGGTCAAGTGGTGGGGCGTGAGTGCAAGGTTACTTTGCATGTCGGGGCAAAGTCTGTGAGTACAGTATGTCTTCAGCATTTTTGGCCAATAGACCCATTTTATGTCACGTCAGTCAGTAAATGCCATGAAAAGAGATTAGCAACAACAGCTAAATCTGTCTAATCTGACGTCTAACCTCAAAGTAGCAAACACCCTTACGCCCTTACCTTATCACAACCAACACCAGCAAATGCACACACACACCGATAGAGGATAGAGACGGACTAAGGAGAGGGAGTCAGAATGAGATACAAAAGTAAGGAGCGATGCTGAGAAAATTGAAAAATATCTAGATTATTTTATACAAAAGCAATGGCAAAGAAAAATTATTTCATTGTGTGTAAATAGTTGATTTTATTCACAATGACTTCAAGCACTGTCATTCTAAAAATTGTCCTAGGAGTAAAAAGCAGGCATTCATCAAGAAAACCATCCTAAAGATTCCTAGCACCCACTTGAAGCTGCAAAGCTAAGAAAACTGCATATACCAATACACATGCCTCAGCAATCTATTCACTGTATAGCCTTGAGCTCACAGTGCGATGTAAAGTCACAGCTGCTTCAATATCACGTAGCTTTATCGTATCGTATCGTAAGTTTTTCAAGGTCAAGGACCACGACTTTGCAAATCTGAAATGTAACCAGTCGTGACGATCAACATCATTTGTTTGCACAACTGCACCTAGTTTTTTTTCCCCTGTAGACATTAGCCCACCAAACAGCACGCTAGCAATAAAAGAAAAGAGATTTTTGGCCTGCGCTTCCAAAAAATGCTCCATCTCTATTGGTTAATCCTCCAAAATGGACAACAGTCAGACAACATGAAATAGCCTTCAGAAAAACATCATGTAGCCCATGATGGCCACGGAAAACAACTGCCCACATAGTATGACTAACATGACGACAATTTACAGTGGGCGTCCTTCAGAAAAAAAATTCAAACTCGCAGAACATGTCATTGCCCACAAATGATGCAGGCCTCCCTTGAGCCAATCAGTAACAAGCTGTATCATCCACCCGTGTTGCATCAAAGGTTGAAATTCTGACCTTGAATTACAGTGTCCCAGTTAGACCAAGAATGTTTTTAAATGCCAGGGCACAGTGCCAAGATGCCTCATTCCCTCCAAGTGCTTGTCAAAACTAGACAAGTGGTGTCTGAGATATCACCTGAGAGATCGTGTTTGAAGGACGGCCCGATCCATAGCCGCCCCCCCGCCGGTTTCATAGCATGTGGCAGAAATAGGTCAAATTCTGACTAAACTAAATGGATTACTCCTTGTCAGGTGGTAATTCTTCATTCACGGTGACGCCTCTTGTGTCTGTGCTGCGACTAAATCAATATACTGCCACTGGCCTGCATTGCTGCTCCATCAAAGAAGAGGCAATATCTTTCGTCTGCCAAACAGTGTCTGCTATACAGGACAGTAGTCATTACTGGGAATCTAATGACAATCTGGGGAAACTAACAAAACAAGCGCTTCAATATTTATGCTACATACTGTAAGTATAGTATATACTGTACCTATGTATAACGTTAATTTCATTGTTATGAGTTATTTTGGTGTACCCACTTTCCCTAAATCTGCCTTGACTACTTCTACTTTAGTTAGTGATCTTCTTCAATTCCCAGAATGCCTTTCGACGACCCCCAGAGGACGGGCGTGAACAAGTTTTGATTTTCTGGTCCAGTTAAAGCAAGAGTCACACCCCTCAGAAGACAGCGTGTCTTGTTGCTGCATTGCATTCTGGTCTATTGAGGCTACTGAAATTGGCATCTCTGCCTCTTCTATGAAGGATTTCTCCCGGTGTGATTGTTGAAGAAGCCCTTGCTCTTTGATTCTGAGGGGCTGACACCAAAACCTGACGTTTACTGTTGAGGTTTTAGATAGGCGAAAAATGTTCTGCTATCAAATTCCATTGTAACTGCACTGGAAATATCTAAATCATGTAACATCACATCATTTATGTTTCTTAATAGTGGGAATAAGAAAAATACACCACCAAACAACAAAATGGGACCAGAATGCTTCCTGTTCTGGCATCTATGATGAAAATGTTGAGATTTCATCAAAAATCACTTGATTCCCCATGCATCATTTCAAAAGTCACCAAAAATAAACCGTTTGTGCTAGCGAGATTCTGTAGAAAAAAAAAAAGGTGAAAGGAGCAAAAAATGGCCAGAAATTGCTTGGGTTCAGAAGGTTAAGAGCTGTAATGGCTAGAAGGGCACCAAAATCATGCAATACTTTAGTCTGCTGTTGCTTCCTGAAAGGATACAGCCAGTACACCTCCTCATCACTGATCACTGGGGCGGTGGCAGCCTCAACGGTGCAGAGGCGTGATTGCGACCAGAAAGTTGCCTGTTGAAATCCCACACCATCTGGGAAAGTCTAGGCAGCAAAGGCGATTTATATGGCCCCTCCTTCAGCAACTACCAACAAGATGCCCTTGAGCAAGGCACACCGCATGAATGTGAAGCAACATGACCACCAAGTCAGTGTCTAAGCAATAGCAATATCAGTTCTCAAACTTCTACCAAAATAAGATTAAGGAACACACCGCAAAAGGTGAGGCTGGCTTTGCAGTCAAGTGTGTTTTGTATGTGTGCATGGGTACATGTGTGTTCTCGTACTGTCGTTTGTGTCTGCGTGCTTAAGTGTGTGTTTGTGTGCACGCTCGCATGCACTTCCTCCAGAAAAGCTCCAGCATGGACGGCTAGGCTCCCAGTGGACCGAAGCAAAGGGTGGGGATTACACACTGGAATCCAGCACTAAGCTCCACTCACATACCTCAGGCCTGAATCATACTCCAATACTCAGCATTGCTGTTTGAGTTGCCAACCAATCAAGAAATAGTCTGTAATACCGAAAATACTGCTGGTTTTCCAAGCTGTATGCTTGGACCAGAATGACCCCCCCAAATACTTAAGACTATGGGCCGCCCATTTTGAAGGTTTTGTCAGAAACGCCATCTAAGAAGATTCTCGTGATTAGATATGAGTTTATACAGGTTACATATCTGTCTATACTGTAGGTGAGGAGGGAATAGTGACAAGAGAGAGAGTTCCTTCTCTCATTGCGCCTTCCTCTAAAGAGGGACATGAAAAGTGAAGTAAAAACATTCCTAATTTTGCTGGGGCGCCATTTGGAACCCCTTCGAGAACCCTGGGGAGCACTGCTGTAGATTAAAACTCAAATTGTGAATCAGAGCCCTTTGGATTCTGTCTGGATGTATGAAATAGATAAAAAAAAGAGAGACAGCTATAATGTCCTTTGATAGAAACATACTTGACCAAGACAAAAGCCTCTTTGGGATGGGATTCATTTCTCCGAGGTAGGTAGGGTAGTTGTAACTTATCAGCCAAAAAGTGGGGCTGCAACAGAGAAGAACATCCCCATTAACCGATTTGCCCAAATGAAATTCTGGTGTCAGGTGTGGTTCGCTGACGGGAAAGCTTCTCCACACAGTTGAAGTCCAAAAGAATTCAGACAATTGCCGCCGTTTGGGGCTGCCAACGTGCAAAATTGGCTAGTGTACCTTTCATTTTGTCAAAGAGAGACAACACTGACCATCCTGCAAATATGCTGTCAAACCACATATTTGTTTACTTCACGTCCTCACATGCGTATCATTTTTTCCACCATACTATTCATTCACGCATTTCTACTTAATATGTTCTACTGTTGAAATTGAAATTGTCCATTGTGTTATATTTAATATCCCCCATCTGCAATACTGTTATTTCTATCCTATTTTTTTTCTTTCCTGTATCCTGTTACTAATTGCTACTGCAACAACAACAACATTTACCCACAGGAGTCATTTAAGTTTCATCCTTTTTAAAATATGTAATTTGAATTATTATTAGTTGAGCTTCACAACTGTGCATGTATTCTGTCCCGTCTCCGATATATTGGTTTGCTGATATACTGAACCGATCTTGGCCTTTGAGTTTCCTCCCTGGCCACAGCTAGCCATTGCTGTCGCAGTAAATAAAAGTCCCTTATCACCATTAGAAGTTTGACAGGAATGATCCATGTCTCTGGCCACAGACGGCACCTGCTCTTCAACTAGTCATGAGTTATCACCAACCTGAAAGAAA
>OOFE01010241.1:2852-13271 GCA_900323365.1 Monocentris japonica | reverse complement strand
ATGCTATCTGCCTTATTCTATTTGTCTAATGTCTAAGAGTCTAATAATGACTGTTATACTGTTTGCATATTTTTTTTGCACTCTGGTTTTTTACATTGCACATTCATTTTTTGCACATGTACATACATACCTGACTTATTGTCTATCTATTGATTTTATTGTTAAATTTACTTTATTTCTTGTAGTAATTTTTCTTGTATATCTCCTAGATTTTAGCTCCCTTTCCTTTTCAACTTTAGCATAGTGACTCAGAGTATACCACCGCGCATTTCACTGCACTTTTGTACCACTATAACTGTGAATGTGACGAATAAACCCCTTTGAAATTCCTGTGAGTTGGTTGTACACGGCAAATGAAGTGATTCTGATTGTGTGAACCTTTTTCTCACTCTCATTTCCCTACCTGAGGTCTTTAGAGTCGAGGGCGCTAGAGCATTCATGTACTCAGTGCTCTCCCAGGGTCAAGGCAGCAGATTGTAGGTCTAGATGACAGCTAGAAACTACATTACAATAAGATTACGTTGTTAGGGCTGCTTTCCTCTTTGCCTTGGGGCTCTTATTCAGTTCTGTCACCACAAGCTATTTAGGGCTGATCAGCGGTCAGTAAAAAATGAAAACACTGAAAAAAAAAATGTTGTTCCATCCCTCGGGTCAATAACCGTCATATTTTCCATTTTAGCTTGGTGCAATCATTGGGAGGTCCTAATTTCTGGACAAAAGTCAGAGGAGAAATGGCACAGTATGATCTCCATTGTCTAAATTGTTCTTTTATGTCAACTGGGATAGGGAAGAGGTTTTGATGAATGGAATTCCCTTTGGTTTTCAATATCTCAGATATTAAAATGGCCCCGGGTCATTGACACAGACAGGGTTTGCTTTATTGATCTTTATTAGATCACTTTTCTTGAAGATGGAGAACACCAGAGTCACTGCTGGGCTTGGGGAGTTGAAATCCAAACTTATTTCATATGAGATGAATATGTTCGGGCTGTTCCCTTGTAAGATTGCAGCTTGCCTGGTCAATATCAGCCATTTAACAACCCACCACCACCCCATTCGCTATAGAAAAGGGGCCCATAAGCATTACATCACAATTTAACGATCAAATCAGCAGACAGTTTTAGCAAATCACCAGAATTATTATTTTTAATTATTATTTATTGTTATTTATTATCCATTAGTAAGCCTGGAACATTATGTCATTATGTCAAAGCTCCTTTCAATAAGTGTCATTCCTACATGGATGATGCAAAATGATCGTTTGGAGCCTGTGAGATGAAAACACAGGGAAATGTCGAGGTTGAGCTTTTTAATCTGCCTCCTCTCCTTTGACACAGCAGAAGAGCTCAGAGATATTTTCTGCTTCCTCCTTGCTGCGTTTACTTCTGTGTTTCTGATGGCATTTCTCAAATCATTCTCCATATTCTTCCCCTTTTAGTTACCAAACATTTCTTTGTTAATTCTTTCATGTTCATTCTTTTTATTTTAAAATTAAGCTTTATAAGGCAGAGTCTATGTTAGGTTGGAATTTTTTCAGATTGTTTTCACTTTCAGGTAATGACAGTTTGGAGGAGTTGAAAGTTCATATCAGGAAATGGAACAAAACAATTCTACTACTAAGTTTGAGGAGAGGGAAGCGTTGCAACAACTTATCAGTTGTTCCTTTAGGGTATCTGCTATCTCACCCACTCTGAGAGAGGGTGAGCTTTTACCACATTTTCACCACCTACAGCAGGATTATTGCTGGAAAAACATCATGCAGGTCTGCTACCACAAACATGATTTCATCCCTGGCTGTCAATCCATTACCAAATGTTTGTGTGTGACCTGAGTGCAGACCTGAGTTTGCAGAAACATTTCCTGAGCAGGTCTGTGCTGAGAAGATGTTTCAAAGAGCTCTGGTCTTCTTCTCACCAGGATACGTCTGCTGCCTGGCCAAAAGACACTTTCCCTTTCCCCAACCCAGCTCCACTGGTCACCTAGAGGGAGGGGTGTGCTTCTGCCAGTCTCCCAGCAGCTAGGCAGGGAAGAATGGAAGTAGGAGAGGACGCTCTCCCATCAACAGTTAATGTAACCTGAGCCTTTTGAATTGTTTTGCAGATGTTATACCACTTACCAGAAGCTTGCATTTCCTATAGCCAGAGCTGGTAGCAACAGTAGTTGCAAACAAAAACGCAGATAATGTTTGGTAAACTGTCAATCTCAGAAAAGTATACTAAATTATCTTTCAAAACTGTTTCTGTGATTGTCTAAATTGTCTGGCATTATCTTTCCCAGGTGGTAAAACCCACACATCTGACACCTAAGTAGGCTAAAACAAACAATAACAAGTAACCGCAAATATTTTAGGACCCAGGGCAGCGAGGTGGTAGCCAACATATTCTGGTCAGTTCAGCCAACAGCTGAGACTGGAGAGCAACATGCATTCTCATGCAGGGTGATGCAACTCGCAAACTTTTGCCATTAAAGGTACAGTTACTTTTTTGGCCTCATGATAGCAGCCATAACGAAATCAGAATGCAGTAGCCCTTTAGGAAAGCTAAGAGCGGCAGCGTAGTGGAGATGAGTCACACTTCCTACTTCTATACTACTTGTATTTTTGGTTGTTGCTCATCCACACAATAACATCGCTCAACAGTACATTTGCTTCGCATTATTATGAACAGGTATGAATGTCGTTTTTGTGCATTTTTGTCTTCTTAGTGAGGCTATTCATCCTTTAACAGAACACAATGGTAGGATAGAGGTGTGCAGATTGCAAAAATAACGGGGGAGAAAAGCTTGTACAGATTGCACCAGACCTTACATTTTCCATTCTCATTGCTTGGCTGATGGTCATCTTTATACAAATACTGCATGGTTGGGTTATGTGCAGTTTTCATGTTTTCATATTTTCACATAATGATCTTTTCATAACTGTCTTTAGCTAGACAGTATATCTGAAAACAGCTTCACATGATTAGCTGTATTTAGAGAAAACCACTGAATTGTATAACGCTGATGATTCCACAATGAGTGAAATTATATTATATATAAGATAAATGTTGTAATGTGGCATCATACCTGAAATTCAATGTAATCTATGCTATATGTTTTAATTGTACACCCATTTAACATCAGCACTCACTTATTTGCAAAATTGTTTGAGGATCTTATGCTGTGTAACATTTTGGGGACTGTAAGGACGACTGAGTAGTTCAGAGACATTGAGAGCCTTTTTATCATGGTGGATTGATGGATATGGTGCTTTTGATACTTGGACCGACTCCATCTCATCAGTGAGGGGAAGTCAATTTTAAAAAGTAGTGTATTGCAGATTACATGTTTCAGTTAAAAGTAATAAACCTTTTAACATAATAACTTAATCTTAAGAACAATGTTATTGTGCATTAGTAGGTCAATGACATCTGAGTTGCTGTCAAAAATACTTTCAAAATGAGAGGCATGTTGATCATCCACCTGTTCAGTAATGTAGAGAACACATGACCTAAATATTTTTCTCCTCCCTCTATAACTAGTAAAATTACAATGTAATTCAAACCAGAGCAAAACTCAAAGTTACAATAATGAGCTACACCCCACATTGTGTATGACAGCTAAATATGGTTTTAAATGATTCCTGACACTGTATTAACATGAACTTTTTTTTTTTACACTTTTTAAATCTATAAATACGTAGATGTCTGGATTTATAGATTCACTTCAGTTTTCTCTTTAGATAATGGAACCGAGCAATTTGCTTGAGATTCAAGATGACTTTGAGGAAAAGTACGTTGTCCCCCTGCCTCCCTCAAGTTTCCCCCATATCCCTCCCACACTGAGAGAGGGTGAGCTTTACCACGTCTTCATTAGCTACAGCAGTACTGACTATCGCTGGACCCACTCCCTCATCAACAAGTTGGAGTCCTGTGGCCTGCAGGTCTGTTACCATGGGCGCGACTTCATCCCCGGCTGCACCGTGTTAGAGAACATGTCTGACTGCATCCAGGAAAGCCAGAAGGTCCTGCTGGTCCTCAGCCCAGAGTTTGTCAGGAGCCGCTGGTGTCTCCTGGAGGCCAACATGTCTCTGTTCAGAGGCTGCCTAGAGAGGAAGCCCTTGGTGCCAGTGCTGCTGGAGCCAGGAGTCTCTGTTCCTCTCCACCTCTGCCACCTTACCTACCTGGAGGCCAGTGACCCAGACTTTATCAGTAAGGTGCTCAAGGTGCTCTGCACCCCGAACCAGCAGCTTCAAGGGTCCACTGTGGTGCCCTTCCAACCTCCCTCTATCTACAATGGGAAGGCCCTGCAGCCTTTGACTGCTGTCAATGAGGAGGCACTCCATAAATGGGACGCGGGTCAGTTCAGTGACATGGAGGTACCGGACCAACTGCGTTTGGTCATTGAGGACCAAGAGAAGTACAGAATGGCTGTGAGAAAGATCAACAGTGTTTCTCAGAATAAAGTGTGGCTGCGCTCTGTCTGGCTAAGAGTACTGATCCTCATTGCTTATTTGATAATATCACTAGTCATGACATGTATCCCTGCATTTTTGTTCCTTGCATTAACAGAGGACAATGTTGGGTTAGACCCTATTGGTGTTTACTCACCTACTGTATTCATTTTCCTCTCTGTTCCATTGGGTTTGCTCATTCACATTGGTCTCTGGCAGATGGATGATAAGAAGTATATTGTGAGGGAGATGCAGAAAGCTGTAGGTCAAGCAAACACGATCCTTTTTGACGAGAAGGTGTTAATGGGCTGTCAGTCCAATGCCAAAATCTATCTGGTTTATATTTCACTGGATGGCTGCAGACATGAGTTTGAAGAAACATTTCCTGAGCAGGTCTGTGCCGAGGAGATGTTTCAAAGAGCTCTGGTCTTCTTCTCACCAGGATATGCCTGCTGCCTGGCCAAAAGACACTTTCCCTTTCCCCAACCCAGCTCCACCGGTCACCTAGTGGGAGGGGTGTGCTTCTGCCAGTACGTCTCCCAGCAGCTGAGCACAGAATGGGTATAGTGGGAGCAGTATAGGTGGAAGGAAGAAAGGCTCGTTTTCTTCCACAGATATTTGCCACAATGTGCTACCAAAGTTTCAAAAATGTTCTATAAAAACGACTTCCTAGAATTGTTAGCATTTGTTACTGAAACCAAAGCAGCACTGCTAGTCACAAGCCAGCTGTAGTTACCTTGCTGGAAGAGACAGCCCTATGTTTCATTGAGGAATACTAGTTGTCCTAATGGCTTGTTAGCATTGTTAATATCTCCATCAGCCATGTAGAGGGGTGGTGGGCTTCTGCCAGTGTATCTTCCACCAGAGTTTAGAGGCATAGTCACAGACAGGGGCATAATGCACCCATTTTTTAAAGGGGCACACACCAGAATCAGTGTTTCCCCTAGAAATATTTCTTGCAGCGGTGGAGTGGACCCCACGGACAAAACCCGTCGGGTAAATTTCTTTTGAATTCAGCAGCTAAAGGCACGATTTCTGAATGATTTGAAGCACAAATATTTAACAATAGTTACAGTAAAACTTCTGACATAGAACAAACACACACACGCACGCACGCACAGCTGGCCGCCGGCATATTTAAGCTAGGTGTATTTGGGTTACTGACAACATTTCTATTCCGAGGTTGGGTAGAAGGATGGCTAACTGGCGAAAATGGTCCTCTGGTGCAGAGCTTTATCTGGTGCGCTCCATTTGGCCTGCCTAGGTGTGCCTACGTAATGGTAAAGGCGGAGTCGGAGAAACCCTTATGGTGTCTTGAAATGAGTGAAAACCATGCCCACACGGCACAAACCATGTCAGAGTTCCAAATATTTGAGGGGGCACGTGCAACCTCAGTTTGAATGGGCAAGACGCCTCTAGTTCCCAGCTATCCTGGTGACAAGAACTGGTTACCTGACACACTCTCACTGCACAGCCCTGTAAGAAGGCATACTGAGACTTTTGGATCAATTAAAAATGGCTTATTGCACAATCAAAACCAAACCATAAGCAGCAAACCAAGGGCCTCACGTTTAACAGGCAAAAGTTCAACACTCAGTTGAGCAGTACAAAGCTTATTTTCCACAGCTGGTTGTAGGTTTGATTTATTTGCTCTTCCCGTGTGCTCGTCAGGCCTATTATGGAGAGAAATCTCACCCTATCCATTAGTGACTTTCTATGGTGCTTAATCTTGTGTTTTTTTTTTTTTTTTTTTTTTAAATTCACAGTCTGCAAATTATGTTTTCCATTAGACACTAGACAGTCAACAGGTCACAAAAATTCATCATGAAAAATTTCCAGTGTTGCTGAACACTGGGGAGGGGGGCAGTGATGAGCGATGAGGAGTTTGTCTGGACATTCAAATGGGATGTTACAATTTTCCTGCTTTTTTGTAACAAGACCAGGCTCTGAGTACGCTTTCCAGTATTGGCTAACAGGCTTCGGCGACTCTCACCTTTGTGTCGCCCAAGGTCTCCGACTCAGACACCTGGTAGGTGAGGTCCGTCTCCTCGAAGCCCGTGGCACTCATGCGCTGGTCCGTGGAGGGGTCGGAGCGTGGCGGCGAGTCCGGGGAGTTGAGGCACGTTTGGATCAGGGCTTTGCCCGTTTCACTGGTGATCATGGGTTGGAGCTTGCGGGTGGCAAAGGTGTAGACGTGGCCGGTTTCACTGGCCACCAGCAAAAGAACCTGGGTTCCCGTCAGTGTGGAGAGTTCATAGGCCTAGCGGAGAAAAAGAACAAAAAAATTTAAGTACGTGACTGAGAAGACAGGCCCAAAGTATGGAGCACTAACAGTGGTATAATACACAGGGCTCCATTCTTACACCGACAATTCAAACATCAGGCAGATATATGGTCCACTGAAGCAAGTTTGAAGCCTTTGTCCCATACACAATTTACAGTAGACTCAAAATGAGAGGGGGCATGAGAGATCCTATGGTGAACCCCTGGAGAGAGAAAAAAAAAAAAAAAAATACAGCCAACTGGCCCAGAAAGCACAACAATCTAAAAATACTTATGTAGTGAACTCTGACGTATAGCACAAATGCAGCTAAAATAACATGAGATAACGCTCCCAGAATAGAGAGTGTGATATAGCTGAGAGACTGATTGCAGCAGGAGACTGGGTTGGATAGGCAGAGGGAGTGGTAGGAGCCCAGTCCCGGTCTCATTGGAGGACATGAGGGATCATTCTGAAGGGGCATAGGTGGCTGGCTGTGAAACACGAGACCACCAGCACACTCTGCTGCCTTGTCATTCATTACACAGCAAGCAAGCACATGCACACAAACACATACAGTCAGGCATAGGGATAGGAGATTCAGCTCTGTCCAACATACGAATAACACACACGCACGCGCACACGCACACACACGTGCACACGCGCACACACACACGCGCACACACACACGCGCACACACACACACACACACACACACACACACACACACACACACACACACACACTGTGAACTCCGAGAAAGCCTTTACATCTAAATGAGTCATCATTTATGTGGAGGATGCTTCTGGGGCGGCGAAGGCACAGTACCATTAACACCACCATACAGCCTGAGCTAGCTGATAGATGTGCCGTTGTTAGCTGTGGGGCATTACTCTGTCAGACAGTAATTAGAAGGACTGTATGGAGCAGTTATAATGCGATGCATGCAGGCTAGATTACTCGCCTCCATCAAGCTCCTCCTTCCATAACACTTCCTTCATTATGGGTCATATCAGTCCCAGCTTGCCTATCTGGGCTGACAATAGCTGCAACTGACTGTGTAATTGCCCTTTGTGGGTAATAATATGTCAGTAGAGCCCAGAATGGCTTACGTTGGCCAGTCTCTGCCATATTACCTTGCTGCACTGGTTCTCAAATTCTGGGCACTTTGAACTTCAATCATGCAGAGGTTTGTGTGCACTCAATTGCATCTCTGTTTTGAGCAACAGTGTAAAGAGACAATCTCTGGCTGGCTGCACATATCAACTCACTTCACCTAATGGGAGCTTTCAATGAGACTCCTCCACTACAAACTCCCTTGATTAGTTCAGCAGTTGCAACAGGGGTACCTGACAACAGGGTTTGGCTGATATCCAAAATGGCAAAGGACAAAATTGTTGACTTTAGTGTGCTACTGGTTTTCTTCTAAATATTCAGGACTGGATGGCAGGCCTCCAGATCAACTCCAGATCAGTTCCTCTGCCAGGCAAAACATGCTAGTCATGATTACGTATCAAGCGGCTGGGAAATATTACACACTCATTGATAAGTGTACAAATCATTGATCCTGAAAAAACAAAACTATGAACCTTCCCAAGGCTCATTATTCCAGTGGAACCTTTTTTTATGTTTCGTCTTTTCCAACCCTGTGCTGGACATTGAGGATGGGAGGTTCCTTGGCAGTGCCAGTGCCAGACGCAAAGGTAACATTAAGGTTGGAGAAGCAGACTCATGACCAAAAGATCACTGGTTTGAATTCCCAGACCTCCCTCAACAACTTCTGTGGAGCCGCCCTAGAGCAAGGCACTTAGCCCCCAGCTGCTCAGTCGAAGGTTGTGGTTGTACTGGGCAGCTCCGAGGCATGAATGTGTAGAATTATATGAAGCAGGGACAAATTACAGCTAAAAGGAAAGACACATTGATCTAACCTGGCTGTGTGTGTGTCAGAGGAAGGAAACACAAATGTGTATTCTCCACGTGTTGAGGTTAGAGTTTGTGTGTTCGCACTAGACCAGATAAGAGAAGCGACTCCATCTAGGTTAAGACCTGTAAATGTTTTTAATAGTCTGAGGCTTTCACTCCATTCCTCAACAAGAAACTTGGGCTCATCCTCATACAGACCAGGGTTTGAGACCCATCTATTGTGAATCTTCCCACTCCACCCACCTGTCAAATGCTCTGATGGCTGACATACTGTAGGCAACATTTTCCAAATCTTCATCCACAGTGCGTCAGACAGCATTCACGTTGCCAAGTGCCTACATAAAGACACCTCAGTTTCCACGACAACAGTCTAGGATACCAAAAAACTGCAAAGCAGAGGCAGCTTCAAACTAAAATGTGGGTAAATGAATTGTGGCAACACAATAAAGCATAGCATTCAAGCATTTCTGAAACCATAATCAAAAATGACAATCTATGTCTGCAACAAAGCAACTCCGCTGTTCCACTTTTGTCCAAAAGCCGACAGCTACCTCAGACTCAACTTTACATAGGCTGTGATGCCAACTGCTGCATAACAGTGAACTGGTCGCAGTAACTGTGTGGTTCAGTGAAAGTTGTATATTTTGCAGCGTACGGTTGCTTGGATAGTGAAAGCTAATAGGACGGTAATGATGATGATGATTGTTGCCTTGGACCAAATCCTGGGCCTATCAGCTTTATCATCAACACTACTGCTGATGTGGCCGTCCCAACTAAACATATTACCACTAAACTGAATCCAAGTCGCTACTGGTTAAAGCTGGACACTGGCATCGTAATGGATAACGCTACAGTGCATGCACAGACAGTCCCCTGCTCCTCTCTTCTGTTTGAGTGCCCTTTGACTGTCCTCTGAGTTGTGTCCCTGGGGTTTAGTCAGCTGTTGGCACCAACAGGCCAGGCTGCTGTTCATCGCCACATGGCTGCCTCCTGTGAGCAAACTCTCATTTAGAGTGGGAGAGAGAGAACAGCCTGCGCACTGAAGGCTAGTGATGGTAGCTGCTTCAACAGTTCATGTGCATGTATGATTGTGTATGGATGTGTGTACAAGTGTGTCTGTGTGGGTGGGTGTGTGTGTGTCAAGGTAGGGGGTGGGCTCATGATCAGAAATAGGACTGTCATTTGCTTAAGTCTATTTAAAGCCCACTGCCAGTCATGACTGTTCTGACTTCACACTGAGTTGGTTTGTGTCCCAACGCCGACTTACTGTAGTCTGCATGATTTCATATGTCTTTACTGTGATTACCATTACAACACCCTCAAGAGGAATTATTCTCAACAGAATGAATGAATATAACGCACCATCCATAATGCTGCAGGCCAAGCAACACTTGAGTGACACTTCATTTAAAGTGTTGCTGTACAGGGAGGAGAGCCAAGAAGTTAGCTCAGGTTAACTCACCTTCTTCATTATGCCAGTCTTCCGCTTGCTGAAAGTTGTGTATCGCCTCAACTTGTTGTCAATAAATTCCATCTTTATCTTTACGCGCCCGCGTGTCTTCTTCCCCGGCTTTGCCCCCGCGACGCCGCCGGGGACAATGCCGTAACCTCCGGGAGGAACTCCCACCTCCTGCCCCGTCACCGAAGCCTCCATCTCCCCTCTCTCCCGCTTCACCCCTCTCCTGCTGTCCCCGATTGAACCCATGGGGTCGTCATCATCTCCCGTGTCTGAGTCGTTCTCCGAGCCGCTGCACAGAGGCGCACTTTCTCTGTCCGGGTCGAACCTGCCTCCGTGCGGCATGCTGGC
>OOFE01010220.1:2027-15777 GCA_900323365.1 Monocentris japonica | reverse complement strand
CAGAGGGGGGAGGCTCACTGGGGGTGGGCTGAGGGGTGGAGGGACTGTAGGGGACTTCAGTTGGCTCAACAGGTGGGGGAGGGGGAATCTCCAGGCGGACGGTGACATTGTAGGTAACTATGGTGATCTGAACATTTTTCTCAAGGGCATGGCAGGTGTACTGTCCGCTCTGGTCAGGTCGGGCCTCAATGATTAGCAAGCCGTCGGTGCCAGTTCTAAAGCCAGAGTTGAGGCCATAACCTTGCAGTTCTCTGCCATCCAGGGTCCACATGGGCGTTGCCAGGTTGGAGCTGAGCTCACACTGTAGCAGCACATCATCCCCCACCCTCACAGAGCGGCTCCGCTGAACAACAACATCTGAAACAAGGGCAACCCCAGACACAATGAGACATTATGCAGAATGAGCAACATGGGGACAGAGGATGCAACATTTTATCATATTGAAATTGTGAAGTGTGAAGAGTTTGCCTGCCTTGAATATGAAACAGATTTCTCTCCAGAGACAACAAAAATTGTGATTAAAGAAGCAAAGGAGGAGAGGCTTGCCAACAGAGTACACATAATCCACTTCAAAGATTCCTTCATGCCATCTGATGACAACACATCTTTCTAGTTGTGCCTACCAGTCTCTATTTTAGCAAATCTTCTTTGAGCTTAAACTAGGAGCAGAGGAGCTTTCTGCGTACCGTCTCCTGTGTTCCCACATCCTCTGTTGCCATGCTGGATGTCCTGGATTAAAGTGGATCTGAGGAGCGAGAAAACATTACACTCAACACATTACGCCACCAACCATACCAAAAAATCTCTATTGGCTGCCCGCTATTGTTAGTATTGAGAGACGTCTATTCTATTCTATTCTATTCTTCTTCTATCTTTTAATGCCTTTCTACTGAGTAAGCATATTCACGAGATGACAGTACAGAGTTTCATGCTACGTTCACCATCACAGTCGACAAAAAGTACTCTGCCAGGCTTGTGATTATGCAACAGCTATGAGAGCTGACACTGTGACAGGGCGCAACGATATAAAGAGCTCTTGAGGTTAGTCATATCAAATAGACATAAGGGCACCAGCAGAGATTTAATCTCTCTCACACACACACACGTCAGCACCCACCTGTTTGCGTGTGACATTATCTCCACACACTGGGCTCCGTTCCAGGCACAGTAGGGGTCCCTGGCAAAGATACAGTCATAGCAGGAAGTGTATCTGTGGCAGGTGGAGAGGGGCAGCTGCACCAGCCCTGATGGAGAGCCCACGTACACACTCCTCTATGGAAGAGAAGACAACAGAAATGAACACTGCAGAGGAGATTACTCCCTGTGGGTGTGTGTGTGTGGGTGTGACTGTCAGACACACTACCTGCGTGGCAGAGATCAGCAGGCTATTGACACGTTGCGGTTCCTCAAATAGTTGGAGCTCCTCTATAATGTGAAGCTGACCCTCAACTTCTACAGCCTTGTGCAACCAGCCGTCGTCTGTGTGACACATACCAGGTAAATACGACGGAGATGAAAGAGTAGCAATAAATGATGCAAAATATACATGCTTACACACCTGTGCCCATGTATAGTATATGGTATGTTTGTCCATCTAAGCCTTGGACCATCTGTACAGCCATCTGGGTGTAGTCTGTGGTCCTCCTGAACAACAGGGGGCGTCTGTCTGAAGGCTGGACCTGCTGGGACATCAGAGGGTGCCTTCTGACAAAGTCCAGCACATCATCTGGCAGGGAGGTGGAGAAGTTTATTCCCCTGGCCCTCAGTGCATCTGTTATACACTGCAGAAAAGAGGGATGGAGAGAGGGGTAAGAGGAGGGATAATGACGGAGTAACACTGTATGCTTGTGGGGTGGAGGGTAAGGGGGGCATTTTTGGCCATTGGTTCATTTGCAATGTAGTGCTCTGCAGAAAAGAAAGGGAAAGGGAGAGGAGAAAGAGGAGAGGACGTAGGGGGGCTTAGCTAGATGGTCTGTTGAATACTAAGGGAAAATGAAGGAAGGAAATGCGAGCCAGCTTGTGCTGACATGCAGGGGACTTAGCTCTCTCTGCACCTGACTGAGGGAACAAGTTCCCCTCTCTCTTTGTCCTTTTCAAATGACTTTACTCAACTCCTCTAAGAGGCTTTTACACTCCCAAGTTAAAACTCTTGACCACTTCTCCATTCCATTTAACAGCTTACCACAAAGTTAAAATTAAGCCCTACAAAGTGTTGAAGTGACACTACAGTGGATAATGCCTAGTCTTGCTAATGATGCCATGGCCCTGGCTGCCACACTAAGCCATTGTCACCAAGCTACAGCCTGGAGTTAATCGCCATGGTAATGGCTTTCAATGACATAAGCTGGTTGTGTTTTGAGCCTCTTCACTGAAGCTGCCACTCATCCTTCCTATCTCCCTCCCTCCATCGTTCCCTCTGCCTTCTCCCTTTATGCATCTTTCTTTCCGATCAGTCTCATCTGCACTCTATAGGTGCCTTCTGTTGTGAATGCTGGGGGATGGTGAGCAGGGTGAGATTTAAAGGCAATTCTTCTGTGCTTCATCTCAGAACAGCTGACGGCTGGCTACAGTCGTGTGTGTGTGTATGTGTATGTGTATGTGTGTGATTTGTGTGTGTGTTTTACCGTTCCAGGTCGTGGGTCAGGGATCTTCCCATTGTATTCATTCCATTTGGAGCCAGAGTCCTGGTTCTCCATGTAGGGGCCCTGGAAGGCCTCTTGGACCTCAGACAGGGAGAACCGACACACTGCAGAAGCCTTCACGTTCTTCCTACAGACAGCAACACACACACACATACACGCACGCACACACACACACACACACACACACACACACAGTGAGAAAGGCCAGAGCACAAGCCACAAACAATAACAGCAGTAAACTCGATGTTGCCATAGAGACAGCAGTAGAAATGCAGTAGATCACTGGCTCACCTAGTTTGAAAGAAGGAAAGAGACAAAAGGCAAGAAAGCGAGAGGAGGATGAGGTGTTGGATGAGCACTGACAGAGACAAACGTATAAAGCTAATGAGAAGTTATACAGTTCTGAGAAAAATAGGAAGAGAAAATTGCAGGATGGTGGAGGCAGAGAGGGGGTGGGTGTGAGGGAGAGGGAGGGTGAGGGAGAAGCTGCAGAGATGGAGGCAAAGGGCGGCACCCCAAGGGAACATAAATTCTTGAGGATCATCTTTGATTGTTTTCACAAGATATAGCTAATATAGCTAATCTAGCTCAATACTCTCCCCATCACCCATATTCTCACTGCATGGTAACATTTTACTTTGGAATAACATTTATAGTTTCCAGTAATTCCAGAGATGTTGCAAATTTGGAAATTTTGACTTTCTACTGGGAAAAATACAATGGAAGGGCCCTTCAAGTAACAATTCCAAGTAGGAACCTTGGATTTTACTGGGTTTCTGGGCACTGAACCACTATACCAGGGGTGGGCAACCATGTGCCATGGAGGGCCGAGAGTCTGCAGGTTTTCACTCCAACCAAAGACTACACCAGGTGATTTCACTGATTAACACACCTTCAACCAGAGAGGAGGGACTAATCAGTGAAATCACCTGGTGTAGTCTTTGGTTGGAGTGAAAACCTGCAGACTCTCGGCCCTTCATGGCACATGATTGCCCACCCCTGCACTATACTGTTCAATTAAAGTTCAAATAAAATAATATATGAAATAAAAAATGAAAACACTGTTCAAACTTTGAAACATCCTCTCACCTAAGCCTTTAATTCCTCCCCTTTTGTATCAGTCCATCAGAAAGCCTCTACCCAATTTCTTTTTTCACATTTTTTGGACAAAAAAGTTCCCCTTGCTCTGACTTTCACCCCTCTCTTTCATCTTGTCCCTTCCTGTCTTCTTCAATTATCTCAGCGTATCGATTGTTGCCTTTCATTTTGTCTTACTCATTTACATTTGCAACCTCAAAGCCCCTTCAGCCAGAGATCCAACAACACACATTCCCACTCACCACTCCAGGCCGAAGATGCCGTAGAAGAGTGTGTCCTGTGGTGTGTGGCCATGCAGGACGAACACACTGCGCAACATGTTGAAGTGGAAGTCGTACTCGGGCAAAGAACACATCAGTCTGGCCTTGAGGAAGGACGTCCACCTCTTCTGGAGAGTTAAACGACCCCCCTTGTCCCCCTGAGGGAAGAAGCGTGGAGGAAAAGAGTAAGAAAGGAGAAATAGAGGAGGAGGAATAGCAGGAAGTAGAGTGGGTAAGGTAAGGTAAGGTCCTGGTGTGGATAATAGAGGAACACAGACTGAACACTTGGTTCAAGGTTGCACATACGGAGAAGTGAGCCTCCCAAACAGTGCAACAGATGGCAAGGCAAAGTAATAACAGTAAGTTCTGTAAGGTTATGGCTTCCCTACGGTAAGGCTCCCTATTACAATCTACATGTTTGTGTGTGTGTGTGTGTGTGTGTGTGTGTGTGTGTGATTGTCAAAGCCTGTTAGTAATTTGTTCTCTTCACTGAGTGCTTTCTACCATGAGGTGTGCTGCAGCCTGCTGTGGGCATGCATGCACACACGCACGCATGCACGCACGCACGCATGCACGCATGCACACACATAGCATTGCAGACACATCAAAACACCCGCTCTTGATACAAAAAAAAACGAGGATAAACTTGTTTTCTAGGGTTCACAATGGAAATGCTTGACTTGAGGCAGTGATTCATTTGGAAATCCGATGACAAAGTACTAGGAGAGCTGATAGGACGTAGTGAGCTGTCTATTCACACCTAGCTCTTTGACATCAGCTTGTTCTCCACACGTCCACATGCCCTTTGATTTTAAGTTTCTATTCAGCCAATGGCATGCAGTCAGAAAGCATTTTACAAAGACAACAAAAAAACGCTGCCAGGCAGTCAAGGGGAAAACTTATACGCTGACGAAAAGGTTATTGAACTGTCTAGTAAATCCAGGTCGCTTAGTGTTGGGACCCGTCCCGGTCCCGGTCTCGTTCAACCTGCAGCCATCTGTTACCAATGCGTTCCCCTTTTAATCCCTCATCTATAAGCCTCTCCTATCAACCACGGCCTCACTCACACTAACTGGACACAGCATTTCCCGCTACAAATATCCCCCTGATTTCTCTCTATCTCATCTCCACTGACCTTACAAATCCGCGCTACCCGTGCCACTCTGCTGTGGCTGTAGGTTGTTGTCTGCTCTTGGCTCCTCTCTGTGAAGAAGAAGTAGATCTTGTCATCATCTCCAGAGCTGCTGCCCTCGCCCTCTCTCACCAGCGCTGAGCCCACAAAGTCTGCCTCTGTATGGGGGACAAAAATAGCAATTTTAGCAACTTTTTTCAGCTCATATGGAGTCATTAATCATTGGCTATGTTTACATAGTCGGATGGTTGCCGACACAAGGGGTTAAAATGGCGTCTTCTTTTTGAACAGCAGTGGCTCTAACCACTAGGCCACCCTACTGCCCAAACATGCCAAATGGTTTGTATCAGCCAGTGTACTCACCATTCAGCCAGCGTGTGGGAGCGTCTTCTGTCCTCAGCGCAGAAGACGGAGAGTTACGGCGGATATCTGGAAAGCTCCGAAACTCGTACTGAGAGGCCGTATACATCTGCTGGTCTGGAAGAAAACCAGTTTATGAGTTGATCAATGTATTAATTAATCACTAGAAGCGATTGCTAACTGATGGTGGGTCTTACCTATAATAAGGCCTGTGTAGCCAGTTGTTGGGCCATAGGGACACTTGTCTCTGCCCTCTTCAGTCCGAGATGACATCACAAACCTCTCCTCATCCTACACAGGACACAACATATTTGCAGTGTACATTCTCTACTGTACAATGTACAGTGCAAACTGAATGTACTAGGACTGCTTTCCTGTTAATTATTGAATGTATTTGACCCTGTTGAAAGGGTTGTGATCTATTGTGCTTACTATGTATGCACAGAGCGGTCTGAAGGCATGAGTCCCACACATATAGAGATGAGTCGAGTTGAACCTCTGGAGGAAGCGGATATGATTAAAACACTCTGTCTGGAAGACAAAGAGAAAGACAGATATCAATAGATAGGGGAGAAAGAGACAAAAAGAAAAAAAAGAAAGGGCTGAGGGAAAAACAAATAATTGTCTACCTTATTGTCTTTTCCTTTGCTCAAACACTGTCGTTTTTGCTCGGGGGAGGCCTCCCACTCAATCTGACACACCACATAACATACAGTAGGAGAGAAAGAGCACACAGAGAGTTGGATTGTTTCAATATTATTGACTTAGGTCCATTTTTTAAATACCACAATTTATAGAACAGATGAAAAGAGAGATCATGTTTACCTAGTACTGTCTTAAATCATTCATATTCAAACAATGTTGCCACCTAAACTTTGCACTAAATTCTATGAAGTTGAACATCAGCATGTTTATTAACTCTTATGTAAGCCGGAAGGTTGACTAAGCAGCTGGACGAGTGGTTGTGAGGTAGGGAGCGTTATGCACAACAACAGCAGTCATACCTGGGAGCTGCACCACCGCTGCATTTACATTAACAACTTTGTAGCAGCTTTACGTCAGATTATCACCAGGAAGCAACTACAGCAGCATATCAGGTGGAAGAGGGCGTTGAGTTTTTATGGTTACTTAAAGGGACAGTCGACTTTTATCCATTCTATCTAGAATAAACAGTAGTTCAAGGACTGAGGACTAGACTCAATCACAGTGACACTGCTGACAATATTGCCATCAGCAGACAAAATCAAAATCAATTGATAAAATTATAGAGTGAAAAGGGACAAAAGACAAAATACTCTCATAAATTGTTCATCTACGTTGCCTTGGGATGATGCCAGTGTCTCATTAACTTAAGACATGCTCTTGCAACACTGCATTGTAGAATGTAAATGTCACTGTGGCAGGCAGACTTACGAATGCGGCAGTGCAGTCAAACATGCAGACACACATAAACAAACACACTCACAGTCAGAGCAGCGTCGGCTGAGATGTCAGAGGCATTGAGAGAAAATGCGGCCCCCCGGGCCCCAACGAAGAGACGCTCACTGTCAGCCTCCAGGAACAGAGTGCTGTAGTTGACTGCAGACGACTGGAAACGCCTACAGCCATGGAGACCTGTGGGTGAGGTGAGGAGAGGAGAGGAGAGGAGAGGGGGCACACAGGAGGAAAGAGGAGTGGGCTGGGTTATTAATGAAGGTGACCTTTTGTAACCTCTTGACACAACTATTTATCCAAAAATGGCTCATACCTTCATTAAAAAAAAACGCACATCCACACACCACACATGCTGTTTAATGGCTGAACCAGCAGTGTGATATCCTATGCAATTAGCACTCCATTGGAGGAGCTGTGGAATTGTAGACATGACTACTAACAATCAGTGGGAGCAGCAACAATGACGACAATCCTGTCTAACCATCTCCACAAAAACTAAAACTGAGCTTACGTGTCTTAACACATCTTAGACTGCAGAATGTTATGCACTCTCAACGCATTTCAGTATCATGACATGCATGTCCCCTGCATTATGATTCTGCAATGCATGTGGTTGCAATGCTCTGCTTCTCATTCACACATTCACACCTGGGCACCGTCTCCTGCTGTTGACCACGGTGCCTTAAGTGCCTTGCACAATGGCACATCAGTTTGTAGCGGTCAGGGAAGGAAGGGCGTTACTCACATTTCCCAGACAGTGCGGGGATTTGAACTGATGAACTTAACCAGATACATACCCATCAGATCCCATTCCATCTGGAGCGTAGTGGGCTAGTGTGAACGAGCCTTAAGACTGTTCATCTACCGACTTTCTCACTCTTCTCATTTTAAAGCACTAACCTCAAATCAAATTACACCCACACTATGGACAATATAAGCAAAGGGATTATGCTTATCCTACATGGCTGTGCTGAGTGAGAACAGGATAATGAAGAGAGGCCCAGCATCACATCAGATTCTAGTGAGTCTGTGTGGATTTCTTAGGTTGGAGTTATATCACAGTGAGTATGTCCCTATCCAGTTTTCCAGGCTATATTGGGATGCTGCTGTTTGACAGGATAAGATACTAATGAGGTTCACTCAACACAAACACTCTGCATAGAGACATATTGTACAGCGTGCACACACACACACAAACATACACACACACACTCACACACTCACAAATCATGTCAAAACTTTGCTAGCTGCAGTCATGAGATACCTTAGCCAATTTCTAAACATGATGTACCAAGACTCCACTTGGCTTGCAGAGGACCTCTAGGTATGGAGGAAGGATACTCAGCCGCTTGACAGTTCAAGCAGTGTTAAAAGCATAACAATAACAATATTTATATTTGATGTGCCTATTATTAAGTGGAGTTCTTCGCAATGACTATTATCTAAGGTGAAGTTTTGACAGCAATTAGCCATAAAGGCAGCGAAGCTGAAAGTGAGCCACTTTTGATGCCTACTGATGATTACAGTAGCTTGACATGCCCAAACAAAGGTGTCAAACTTTCTTTTTCCTCAGCCAATCCACTGCCTTCTTCAGTATGAATCTCCCTGAAGACTGCATGGTTATCAAGTAAGCTGCCATTAAGATTCCTATCTGCTGCTGCAAAATCCCATCCACTCCATTTATTTCATCAGCATCAGCCACTTCCAACCCCATACTCCTTCTACGTGATCACGCATCTACCTATTATTCTCTCATTCTCAGCAGGGGGGAGTATAGTGTTAGTTGATCACTGTAAGGGCTTTTCTAAGGAGATCAGAACAATAACTGTCCTATGTGAGCGCACACACCAACACTATGAGCGCCTCATTGTAAGTGATGACAATGGATGTTAATCGTGACAATACCTAAGTTTCCTGGCGGAGACCCTGGGTTAATCCTAGCATTAAGACACACAATACCTCTCCGCAGGTGAGGGACTGACAGCTGGAGTAAGGTAATGCAAAACAACCTCCCTCACCCCTCAGGCACCGACTAGCAGTGAGGGAAGGGAAGTAGGTGGAGGTTAGGATTCACGATGGGCTACATTAGCTATATTAGCTATACATTCTAGCCTTTGCCTACCAGATTATAGGAGAAAATCCACATTCAGTTCACATCTTATAGGGAAAAATGGGGGGGAAAGAAAAAAAGAAAGTAAGAAAGAAAGAAAGAAAGAAAAGTAAAGGAAAGAAAGAGTCAAGAGAGAGAGAGAGAGAGTGGCATGACAGTGAAACCCAGATGATATTATTTACTGAGCAAACACCTTGAAGGACCTCAGCTGATCAGGACAGGATATGATGTTCATGGACACACACACACACACACACACACACACACTAATGGCACTGACAACCTCAAGGCATAGGACTGGGACGCTCAAGCTGTACATACACACCCATAGACAAATGTCAGGCCTGTTTACAGTTCAGCCTAGGGACGTACAGAACGCCAGGTGGCATTGAATCAACAATCTCTGAAAGTTAAATCCACCAACTTCATCTCAAAGTGAAAATGACGGGTTGAAATTAGTGCAACATCTGCAGGTGCATTTGCAATGAAACGGTTTTTAAATGTATCACTTTCCTATTTCACCCTCCAACTCTCTTTGCCAGTTTTTGGCTTTTCAGCTCCTCAAAACTGAGCACTGGAACTCATCAAAATAATAACCCTAAACAACCCCCTGTATTTTTTCACCTTGTTTATGGGAATGGACTAAAATACTGAACATTGCAACAACAAGTGAACAGAGTTGTGTGTGGGTGTGTGTGAGTGTGCATGCATGTGTGATTTAACTACCCCATGCAGGTTTGGAGGCTTTGCCTTAGGTTGCTAAGAAACACAGAGATTAAAGGGATTAGTGGTACGTTTGTATATCAAAGTCTCATCGAGAGGAGGGAAGGAAAAGAAACAGAGAAGTAAGGTAAAGGGAAGGTGAAGAAAGTAAAGGAAGATAATGCAACCATTAAAAAAGTACAAACTAATGAAGAACAAAAATGAGCAGAAGAGAAGGAGCTTAAGTGCTATGGCTGAAAGATGGAAGGCAGAGGGGGAGTGGATGAGAGATTGATGGGGCAGTAGACAGGGAGATGAATCATGTAGGAGAACCTGTGGGCAGACCTAAGCACTAAGTGTTGATTTAGAGAAATTGAGATAAGGATAGTGATAGGGGGTGACAGGGAAAGGAGTATTGGAAAAATAATGATAATGAAGGCAAGTAGTGATAGTGCTGATTTACCTTGAGTGAGATAACATTTTAGAAGAGGAGCGGGAGACAGCAGGACTATTGTCCTACCAGTATGATCTGATAAGGGAGTTGAAATTTGTCATGGACTGGATTTGGATGCAAACGCCCATTCACACATCTGTAACCTGCATCAACAAATAAAGCATGCTAACTCCATGATCATATAACAGTATACACACACAGGCACGTATGTAAACCCATACACCCATGTGCAGGCAAGCTACTGGTACCAATGCACACAAACACACTCACACACACACATACACACATTAAGAGAAAAATACTGTATACTACAGCCCTGTGCCATACTACAACAGTTGTCATGGTTACGGTGCTTCTCCACCACCTACAGTGGTGTCAGTCTCTACTGGATGCTTTGCAGTGATCCAAGTGTAAGCACTTCACTAGTCTGCTAGTCTGCTTCTGTCTCTGGAGGGTTGATCTGCTATAATCCTCCGGCTAGATGCATCAGGCATCAGTCAGAGGCTAACTGAATAATAACCCACCATTCAACAAAAAATCATACTTGACAAAAAGGGCGGTGGTAAGCAGTTACAAGAAGCAGATGTCTGTGTGTGTGTGTCCATGTGTTGTTCATGCACGCCCACCAGTGAGTGAGAGTGAGAGAAAAGAGAATGTGAGACAGTAAGAGATGTGGGAGAGGCAGACAGAAAGACAAGAAGGAAAAAAATCTCTTTCGAGCAAACAAGATAGAGAGAGAGAAGGCGGCACCTGCGATATTACAGAAAGAAAAAGAAAGAACATGTGAAGAGTTTCGTTCCAAAATTAGATATTCACCATTTCATTCTCTTATAAAATGATAGCTGGCATGAATGTAAAACACTGTATGTGTTATGAGTCATCATAACAAGTCAAGACCTTTAACTACAAAACAGAATCACCTGCGGCTTTGAAAAATGGATGATCCACCTGATAAATGTAAGGTGCCAAAATTGTTCCACGATATACACCGATCAGCCATAACATTAAAACCACCTGCCTAATATTGTGTAGGTCCCCCTCGTGCTGCCAAACCAGCTCTGACCCATCCAGGCATGGACTCCACAAGACCTCTGAAGGTGTCCTGTAGTATGTGGCACCAAGACGTTAGCAGCAGATCCTTTAAGTCCTGTAAGTTGCAAGGTGGGGCCTCCATGGATCGGACTTGTTTTTCCAGCACATCCTACAGATGCTCGATCGGATTGAGATCTGGGGAATTTGGAGGCCAAGTCAACACCTTGAACTCTTTGTCATGTTTTTCAAACCATTCCTGAACAATTTTTGCAGTGTAGCAGGGCGTTATCCTGCTGAAAGAGGCCACCGCCATCAGGGAATACCGTTGCCATGAAGGGGTGTACTTGGTCTGCAACAATGTTTAGGTAGGTGGTACGTGTCAAAGTAACATCCACATGAATGCCAGGACCCAAGGTTTCCCAGCAGAACATTGCCCAGAGCATCACACTGCCTCCGCCGGCTTGCCTTCTTCCCATAGTGCATCCTGGTGCCATCTCTTCCCCAGGTAAACAACGCACACACACCCGGCCATCCACTTGATGTAAAAGAAAATGTGATTCATCAGACCAGGCCACCTTCTTCCATTGCTCAATGGTCCAGTTCTGACACTCACGTGCCCATTATAGGCGCTTTTGGCAGTGGACAGGGGTCAGCATGGGCACTCTGACCGGTCTGCGGCTATGCAGCCCCATACACAGCAAGCTGTGATGCACTGTGTGTTCTGACACCTTTCTATCATAGCCAGCATTAACTTTTTCAGCAATTTATGCTACAGTAGCTCTTCTATGGGATCTGACCAGACGGGCTAGCCTTCGCTCCCCACACGCATCAATGAGCCTCGGGCGCCCATGACCCTGCCGCCAGTTCACCGGTTGTCCCTCCTTGGACCACTTTTGGTAGATACGAACCACTGCATATCGGGAACACCCCACAAGACCTGCCATTTTGGCCCTTGTCAAAGTCGCTCAGATCCTTACGCTTGCCCGTTTTCCTTCTTCCAACACATCGACTTCAAGAACTGACTGTTCACTTGCTTCCCAATATATCCCTTCAGTATAAAAGGCTGCCTAAATGTTTGGCACACCTTTTTTTTTGAATGGCGAATGCCTCCGCAGCCACAACACACAGAGGCACAGAGGGCAACAGAAAAAGGTAACAAATTCAACCAAATAAAATTAACGACTTCATGACAGAATGTTAACTAAAATGCAAGCACCCGTATCGGAAAACATGGTGTCCTAATGCTAATAAAATAGGTTGTGCTGTATGAAACAATTATTGTCATTATTTGAGTTATGTATGTGCATTATGACTGAATATGCACTCAAGAAAACAAAAAACATCACAACACTACACCCAATATTCCCCTACAATTTGGCCCAATTAAACAATTCCTCGACCCTGGAATCAGCAACAATTGTTGTTTTTAAAGCCATTGTTCATTCAGTTTTGATGAGTTCTTGTATGGTTCATACAAATAGTGGAAACGCTGGTTTGCTACATGAGGTGCATTTTCCCGCATTAATTAGGAGCAAGGCAACTAGTCCATCTGAGAATGGAGAGCCGGGTGCCTTCAGGTCCTGAAAACTGAAAAGGTCTTAATGTGTCATATCTAAACTCTCCTTAAATGGTCTTGAATACAGTTAAATATAGCATTTTATGTCTCAAATTCAGTCACACAAACTGTGTGCACTTGAGAAATTAGTCCAATCATGTAGATCATATTCTGATAGGTGTACAGATGTTCATTTTCACCTTTTTTCAAATGTGAAATGGGTCTCATATCTATTTAACTGGCATTAAAAATGTCTTAAGTCCTTTAGTTCATGAAACTTGCAGACATCCTGGAGAGGCAGGGGCTAGTCAGAGAGCTTTGCTAACAGTTGGCTAGAAATAAAAAGGAGAGGTAGTTTGTAACATGAAATCACATGAAAGAAATGATGTTAATAATAGAGATGTGAATTGGGGGGCAACCTCAAATATTCATGAAAGTTTTGTGCAAGCAGCAAGTGAAGCCACTTGCGTAGGAGAATTTAGAATTTGTAAAACATAGCTGACTGACAAGGGGTCTTGCTGTAGCTTGCAACTGGAAGTGTGTGATGTAGGCCTACATCACTAACCTAGACTGATTAGACAGGCAGAGGCAGCTGAGGGTGGAAAATCCCAATGAGAGGAAGAATGTTAGAGGTGAGGATATAGAGCAATGACAGGACAGAGCCAAAGACAAGCAAGAGGAGATGCAGGAGTTTGCTTTGAGCAGAGCCTTGAAGCTTTCCTTCAAAGACACCTGGAAGATTAAATGCTCCCAATCTCTGCCACTGAAAAAGGTGATTTTTTTTTTCTTTTTTATTGTAAGGGGCTCCTTTAGTCTATTTCACTTGTTTCATCAGGCCTTTATTTATTTAGGTTGTCAGTACAAGAAAAAACACATAGCACTAAAATAAATATTTGTAGTCAGTTCTTTAAAGGAAGAATCCACCCTAAACTTTTTCTCTACTGGCAACAGCAGCTACCGTTCGCTCCACC
>OOFE01010219.1:8666-20651 GCA_900323365.1 Monocentris japonica | reverse complement strand
TATACTATTCCCTTTCCTTCCTCACTGAATTCTTTAATTCCCTTTAAATTGTCTAAAATAACTAATTGTCTAAATTTTCTAAAATATACAACACAGTTTAACAAACATTTACATTCATACAATACATTATACAATATATTGTATAAACCCCAAAAAGCACAAATATGTGATAATGAAAAGTTGTGGTATTGATTGGCAGCAAACACTGAATTGCACCATTATAATATTTTATTATGTGTAATTTAACAATAACAAGAATATATAAATATATACCATATACACACATAATTAAATAATTAATTCTCTTTTTCTCACTAGTCTTTCCTCTCTCTTGCCTACCTTGCTCCATCTCTATCGCTGGCCAACTGCAGCCATCTCATCCACTGCATTCACACAGAATGGATTCAGCCAAACAGCACCTTTAGAAAGATTCAAGGGAAGGAAACAGAGTGAGAGACACAGTTTATACAAGGGGAAACAAATAGACAGACAGATAGACCCATACACCCACTAGAGAATATGAACAAACTTAACAGTAAAGCACAAGTAGAGTCCACACACCATGATATCCTTATCGTCTTTATTTATTCCTTATATATGTAAATGTTTTGATCCATAATGGATATTTGTCAGGTCAAACTAAAATGCATGTTCATTCATTCACTTGACCATTCATCTTATCATATCAAAATTTTGTTCTACTTTCAATTTGGTAAGTCTATTTGCATAGAGTATTTTGCCTATCATAAGCTATTGAATGTTCCAGTTGAACCTCACCTGTCTTAACATCACACATCAGGTGACAGTTAGGTGATGAGCTGAATGGTCTATAAGTGAATGAATGAATGAACGAACGAACATGCATTGTAGTTTGACCTGACCAAAATCCATTGTGCATAGCGTTAGTGTACAACAGCACTCTCGTGACCACAGCCCTGCTGGTCGGAGTACTGTATAGCAACCACAAATATGGGAAAATCTCATTAAAAAAGGTTCAAAATCAAGTTTTACAGCACCAAATTATAATTCTCCATTTTTTTCATATTTATTCCATGGCTTTGGCGGCTACCAGAAAATTCTCTATGCAGGAAAAACCCTGAAATCACATCAGAAAATGATCTAATAACTAACTTAAATGTATTTCTCCATCCATTCAGAAACCTCTTTGAAACTACACACGACAATGACTTAAAGTTACATTAGACTTAGTTAATCTTTAATTGTAAATATCAGATTAACTGACACTCGTTAGTCACGCTAGCGTGCTAATGTTAGTTTATCTTAGTTAATGTTAGTTTATCGGACAGCTCAGTTGGTAGAGCATGAGACTCTCAGTCTCAGGGTTGTGGGTTCAATCCCCACATAGTGTGAAACTGTAACTTGTAAGTCTCTTTGGATAAAAGCATCTGCTAAATGACTGTAATCTAATGTAAACAAAAATAGAAACAGTTATTTTTATATAGCTGACTGAGCTGCTGTTTGCTGTGATGCCCCACATCGGATCTGGATGTCCCACCCAAATACCCAAGATGCCCAAACTCGGCATCTATTGCACGCCTGACTGCCCTGGTAGGGGGGATCCCTCTCTGAGTAGCCCCTCCCAAGGTTTCTTCCATTTTTTTTTCTTGAAAGGGTTTGTGGGAGTTTTTCCTTGTCCTCTGTGAGGGTCCAAGGCTGGGGGCTGTCGTGTACTAACCATTCATTGTTTTCACACTGTGGGCATTGTGAAGCCCTTTGAGACTGTAACAGTGATTAAGGGCTATACAAATAAAATGTGGTTTGATTGGATATAGCAGTGGTAGATCCATGAGTACGGTGGTGGTTAAATGATATGGCCCTGATGGTCTGTGTTATGTCTAGATTTTAGTTCACTGTTGTTCCGTGCTCCTCGCATTAGCTCAGAAGAAATGAATCAGCTTTTTTACAGTTGTTATAGTTTGAACGAGCAGTTGACCTTCTTTAAGTGTGAAGTAGTTTTCAGTTTGGTGAGTCATTTCCCATTGGCCTTACAGGTGGATGATTGATGTGTGGATACATACATAGATCATTTCCTCTGGTGACATTGTCAGGTGTGCTGGCTGTAGGTATTATGAGTTGCTTTTGAATTGAATTGTTTGCATATGTCTTGATATTTGCTTTGGTTTTCCTATGTCACTCAAGCTGACTTTTACGCTCATCTATAGTTATTTTCATTTACGTCCTTTTTTAGTGTTTATTTGTTCTTGGAGAGCAAGAGTGGAAGTTTGGGTTTGAGGGCATATCACCTCTGTGTACTTCCCATAGTCTTTCTCTTTTTAAATTGCTGTTCCTAAAACCCACTGGCATGCAAGGGTGGGAGGTGCTGATCTTGGTATCTTGAGACACGAAGATAGAAATGCTAAAGAGGCGTTGCTAACATGATCCCCTGAGGGTCTATAAGCTAACAGGGACATACAACCATTCTGAAGGGCATTTATATGGCAGCATTTCCACTTTAAAGGCTATTCAACCCTAGCAGCAAGTTCCTCCTCACCAACCACACCAATAACACTTCAAACACAACAGTTTTTCTGCCATAATGTTATATCAACACTCCTGAGTCAAAGCATTGCCATTTACATCAGCAAATACATGATTTTTAGCTTGCATTGAGCACCAGCCTTAACTTTGTAGGAGGATAATTGTATTATATAATACTATCTGTGCTTTAAAGGTGAACACACAGCAAACTCAGTTTCATAAATGTGTGTATGCGCATAGAGTAGCACATGCCTTACCTTTCTTCAAGAAAATTCACCAGAAAATTTCATTCTGGGGCACCATGCCCCCAGACCCAGCTAGCATTTCTGGGGAAGTGCCCTTTTAGAGATTTTTGTCCCTGTCCCTATTAGTCTGAGCACACCACTGACTAAAGCACTGACGCTCTTGAGTCTGAAAGTGCAGCTTCCTATCGCACATAGAAACTAAGAACGTGTTTTGGCACAAATAGCATCTGTAGTATTGCAATCTGTATTTAAGAAGCAGAAGCAGTTGTTTTTGAGAGTGTGCCATTAGGCTGTTGTTTGACCAGTGCAAACAAATGTTATATCCTCTAGCCAGGTTATGTATCCTACTTTTGAGTTTATTATTTTCTTTAATTTGATTGAGGATTGCTGTACAGTTATGGCATAATTTGATCAAATGAATAACAATGCAATTGATGCACTTTTTCCTGTAATTGTTTTCTAAAAGGTCATTACTAGACGGTAAGAATGAGGAGTACTTGGATCAGTACTCGTATTGGCCAGTCTAACTATTAAAGTAGTCAGTACAGTACTTTCTGTTTCTGTTTGAGATTTCTTCCTGTGTCAAGGGAAAAGAGAGAAGAATGACCTACATTCTTGTGGGCTCTGACTAGTGTAAAACTGCCTGACACCACATCCCAACAGAGTGTGTCACCCACTGTGCCACGCTATTGGCTGCTTCCACTAATTCTCTGTCACAGCATAACAACAGGACCCATCGTTACCAACATGCTGCTGTTGCAAATTAGTGGCAGATACAGAGAGAAAGTCAAAAGAGTGAAGGAGGAAGAGAGGCATGGAGCAGGGACATAAGAGGGCAATGAGACCGAGTGAGTCAGAGAGGTTGTTCCTCAGAAAAGAAGGAAGGAATGTGCAGGAATGACGACACGGGAATTTTGGAGGGAAGTGGTATGTCTGAGATTCCTAAGAAATCTAGACGGCATAGCTGCTCTTTTGTTACAATTTTGTAGAGAGCCACAAAAAAAAATGCACTTTCAGCTTGACTATGTCTGTTGCTTGTAGCATAATAACCAACGAATGCCTGATTTCAATGTTGATGCATCCAATGGCATCCAGTCCTCAGGTCTGCCATTCATAAAGCACTTATATGAGAAAGCCCTTCAGGGGCAGCAGTCTATTCAGAGCACAGGCCTACTTTCTATCCCTAACCTTTACCCAAGACTATTCCATTATTTTTCTGAGTGAACCCCCTGGGATGGAGTGGTATAAGGCTGCCGACATGTGAGTGGCATGAGTCTGGTGTCTGTAAAGTTGTGTCAAAGAGAAACACCCCGGGGAACAAAAATCTAGAGATTAGAGTGAGGTGAAGATATTCATTTCCTGTTCTGGACATTCTCACAACATATAGTGGGTGATAAGCAAAGGGCTTTTCTCTGCAGAGTAGTCAAACAAAAGTATTCCTAACATAATGAAAAACAACCCTGCAGCTGTAGCTACTGTATCTTTTATTGATTCCTCATGAGCTGACAACCCAACCCAGTGTGTACTACATTTTAATTGGTAGCCTATTTCTGGATATTCAGCAGTAATCAACTAATGATCTCTTTGCTTTCTTTCTTTTTCATGTCTCTGCTGCCATCCTGCTGATTTCTGCTCATCAACAATAGGTAAGTATCAATGAAATCTATATGAGTGGTGTACCTGGAACCATTTTTTTATTCTTTCAGTTTTTAATTGCACTGTAGAACAGATTAGTGTCCTAGGTCTTTCTGGCTTTTTGTTATAGCATAATGCATCATTTCTTTCACAGAATTACATTTTTTACATTTTCCCACTTTGTTCAGACACACATCTGCAGAACTCTGCCACAGATAGAAACACACTCAGAGGGCACATGGTGCAGCATGGGGCGACATTAGGGGGAGTTTGTTTTTCCACAGCTGAGGAAGGATGAGCTGTGGTTGAGCACACACTCACTTGAGCACATGTCTCCGTGCATATGTGCCCGTTTCCATGGAGACATTGAGTTAAAAATAACACAGACGACGGCGTCCTCGTGTCATTTGCTGGCGTGGGTTGATATGAAGTGTCAGCATGTCTAGGGTTTACATCACAGCCATGATTCCCTCAGCTTATAAACTCGTGCACATTCATGCTTTCTACTCTATTGCACTAACAAGGAAGCAAACACCTCTCTTTCTTCTCATTCACAAAAAGTACATTAGACAGGCTAGCTCACAGACACACCCAAATAGTCACACACTCTTCCCTCCCCTCCCCCCCAACACACACACTGGCAGTGACACAGCAGGTAGCAGGATCATCTCCAATGGTGAATGTTTGAGTATTTACGTTCTTGCATTGTGCTGACTCAGGCAGGCTAACAATAGAAAGGTACTTGTGCCCGGAGACTGGAACATTCCACCTTCCTTTCCCAGAGTGTCCGAGGGGGTTGTGTGTCATGCTGAGCTCTGGCAGCTGTTTCCTGGTCTCCTCATGTCCCCAGTGACATAAACGTTGCTCATGGACGTCCCTTATGTCAAGCCTCCCTACACCAATAGGAACCCACAAAGAGACTTTTTTTGCTGTGTAGTAGTTCAGTGATGACATCTTCCTAAATGGTGCCCTAACATTATATCAACTCACACTGCCCTTTTTATGTCCCCAAGTTGAGTCACATCAGTCCACCAGGCTGGCAGGGATGTGTAGGACCATCCTCTCTAACCCCACCAGCCTCTGAGGGATGGCCGAGGGTCAACTAAGCTCTGCCCGGTCGGCCTAATGCCACTCCCTCCTAATGGCTTTCCCACAGACACACATAGGTCACTGCCTGTGAAGCTGACCTCAGTCTGACCATATTTGTCAGCTAAAGAGAGGTTTCCATTACAATCATCCAGTCTTCATAGCCTATTTCCAAATCACTCCCTGTGTCTGCTTTATGGGTTTCCTTTTCCTCCTCATTCTGTTTCTGTCCAGGCTCTCTCCCTTCACAGGCTGTCTGTTCTGCTTATTGTGCTCCATGTGAGTGTTGAGTGATGCCAGTAAACTGGTGAAACCAGAGTCTGAAACACACACAGCCGTGTGTTTACACAGGAAACCCGTGTGCAGAAAACCCTCTATGATTAAGCTGCTCAGACACTTATATAACAGTCCTCATATTCTTATGTACCAAGAGCCAGGCCGTCAGCCTTTCAGCACAGGTCACAGAGGTATTGTTGAAGTGTGTGAGTTTTCCTGCCTGTGGTATTATACCTCACGGTATACTTACACCGTGTCATTGAACACTGTATTCAGCAATGTTATGTCTGCACATCCACCTGCACACACACACACACTCTCACACACACACAGTATGTGCATGGGTACACCAGCCAATTCACTGTTTCCATAACCTCCACAGCTCTGTCTTTGACCCGAGACTCGAGTGCTGTACAGGCTCGTACCCTCTGACCTCCCAGCCTGTCAGATATTAAATAACAAGTTGATGAATGAGCAGGTTGCAGAGAACACTGGTAGTAGTTCAGTTGTTAAGAAGTGGTGTTGTTTTAGTTTGACCACGACAAGCACCATACAGCATACTGGTATTACAGCCACGACTCAAGTTTCTTTCCAGGTGATTTTATCTATCGTGAAGCAGCATTATATTTTGGTGCACTCCCATCAGGATGTAGCCTAACCAGTATTCTGTGCACATACTTCTTTACCAACTGTGAAAACGGTGTGTAAGGAAGTCTAGGGCTTGGCCAAGGAATGATGCATACGCTCACTCCAACGATCTTAATGAAGGATTTTTCTCATCCGCTGTTTCAGGGAGTCCCTTTTGATTTGTGTCATTTTATTGATGCTGATTTGTATGTTGCTAGTGGGAATGCAGTTTCATTCATATAGTGTGTCACAATGCCCTTAAAACCTGAATCCAAGTCTATGTATTTGGCATCATTTTGATTATTGCTGCTTGCCAGTACATAATGTGTTACATTTATTTGTTGTCCATTTTTTCATTTTTTATTGCAACACATTGTATTGTATTTCACTAAAATGTTGCCTACTTGAGAAATATCCCTTCTGTCCTGTAGCAGCTGTGTTTATAATTGTATGTCGTATTGAGTTATAGTCATGGAAATGTGTCTGCCTTATGTTGTGTGTGCTTTTGTTTTGACATTACATAACGTCAGTGTCTATAGAGGCGGCATTAGCACTATTCATTATACCGGTGACATCAGGGAACAAAAACAGCTTGATGAGGCATGTTGGTTTGGCAAAGACACAGGCTGGTGAAAGATTAATCTCCTTTGCTATTCTTGTCTTGTTTTTCATGGCTTTGTACTCATGGAAAGGTAAATTCACTTCTTCTCTGCTCTTCCTGTCTGACCACTGAGAAAACACTTTTGTTTGAACATTTAAAAAGCAGCCATATTCCCTTAGTAGTGTTGTCAGACCTGACTGTGCAGGAGGTGCCGACATTACCCTTTCTCTTCTGACTTTGTCTTTATCCCCAACCTTATGGTTAACACTACCCACTTCCAGTAAGGCCACAAACTCAAATTCCTCTCTTGAAATCACACTGCTTTTTACAGTCCTACCCGAGGTTCCCGCCTTTCTTGAAGTGCTTGGAAGGGCATGGGGGAACAAAAGAGGAAGGTCAAAGAGCACACAGTCTCATTTGTGAGACTAATAGCCCAGGTGTACCTGGAGGGTACGGAAACCTATAGTGCTTTTTCAGTAGAGACCAGTTCAGATACACCCCTTCCTTCTCGCCAGTCTCATGAAGCTGAGCGTAAGTGTGTGTGAGTACTTCAAAGGGCTGCCGCAAGCAGGGACCTGGGCCAAGCTCAGTGGGAGAGCCATTACAGCCCAATAGGAGTCAGCTGTGACCTCAAAGACCGTTAAATGATGTGATATGAGAAGGTGTGCTGCAGCCTCCAAGACCTCTGTAGCGAATCAGGAGGATAGCACTGTAAAATGAACTCCGTGCTGATTTAGGGGGTGTGGGAATTTTAATTATATTAGGGAGGAGGGACTCTTTTTTTCTCTTTTTTATTTCAAACTTTTTCCTCCATCTGGTGCATAGACACCCCTTAAGAAGAGCTCAACTTTCTCGATGTGTTTATTTTGGTGAGAAGGGAGTTTCAGGGAGGAGAAAGAGAGATGCAGGTTTGGACTTCGTACAAGACATTTTCTCAGGGAAATAAACACAAGCAATGTAGCTTTCCCCTTATCAACAGAAAGCTATTTGCTAGCAATTATGTTGTTGTAAGGAATTAACTTTAACCAAAAATGAGAGGATGGGTTGATTTTATCCATAAACATTTTACAACCAAATGTCTGCAGCTAGCAATTACTCTGACAGGACTAGAGGGTGAGTTAAGTGAATGTGTGGAGTGGAGGACAATAAGATGGTGATTTACTCAGTGTTTACTGATGTGAGCTGACCTCCCAGTCTGTGTGCAGACCCAATAATGAGGTGTCTAGAGGTCAAGAGGTAGTAGTTCCTGAATGCAGGCCCTGACCCCTACTGACCCAGCTGAGTGTCCATGTAAAACCCAGATAAATGAAATGACCAACTCTGTTTGCTAGGGATTGCTGTCATTCAGTTGAGTTCAAACTGTTCCTTTCCTTTTCATTGCTCAGTGAGGGCTGAGTCAAAGAGCAGATTTTGCCAAACAAGGGGTTAGGTGGTGTTCAACATAATGGACTGTGTGACAAAAACTTTGCAGTCAGTCTAGTTTTTATTCAGGAGTTCAGACGTCATTCGGTATAGAAATGAAAAAGCTGCCAAAATAAGCTTTATTTCTAAGATGCACAAAGTTGTAACATGACTTCAACTTTGTGGCTATTAAATGAAAATTTTGTAAATGAATGTATTGGACGTTATGAGCTACTAATCAGTATTTCCTTTTGTGAATCAATAAAAACATTTGCAGCCTTTTTGCCAGTGTCCTCCCACACAAGCTGTTGTACTTGTAATATATAATGCATGAGGTTGTAAGATGATGACTTGCAAACCTGTAACACAAATGCACAAATCCAATTCATAAAACTTGAAAAGCAAAACACATATGTGTGCGATACAATTTGCAAACTTGTGATGTATTTTACACATACATTTTGCAAACGAACGCACTTTGCTTCTCAAGTTTACGGATTAGATCAGTGAAAAGAGAATTTCCTCCTTCATCCACTGTGGTCTTCGTGTTTCATTGAACTTCCCTATACATTCAGAATCTGCTTTCTCTTTCCAGAGTGAGGAATCTTCCCATGGGCAACATGCCTACGCAGTGATATTTGCCATTCTGGAGGTTTCAAAATGGAAAGCATTTCAAAGTCACCACAAGCCTGCTGTTGGACTTTGTTGTGGTAATATGAACCAGCTGAGAAAACAGGCCTCAATAGCATACTGCTCCACTCCTCCAGCACTAAATGCTTGGTGATCTACAGGAGAGTTTCATTGTCAGAAAATGTCCCGTGGGCAGCATGTCGTAGTGGTTTAAGTTCAATGTGTGTGTGTTTAAGAATTGGATCTGCTAAACATGAGACATTTTTTAGCACTATTGGGAAGTGTATCACAATAGAGAAGCTTTGAGGTCTAGTCATTAGTGATGTGGGTTTTAGAATTTAAGAAGTGTTTTTCCAGGCTTTGCCATTGGTCTGAAATATTGTTTTTTTGTTTCTCCAGGCTAATTGTATGGCGGTCCAGGTGACCATCGGTGGGCTTGAGTCCTGCAGCTGTCAGACCAGATTAACATGACTGCTTGCAGATATAAAGGATAATATAACACTTTGAGAGTGTGCTTGAAGTAGCTTATTCATTTGATCATTATTTGAGGTCAGGGAAAGTTTTTGCTTATTGTGAGGCAATGCATTTCTTCATATTCTTTAAATGAAACGTTGTGATATGTGTTGGATTTTCCCCAACTCCTCCTTCCTCACTCAAACCCTTTATTTCCACCCCTACTGCACCTCCCAGCACACACAGGCAAACAGACAAGTTTGGAGGTCCAGGCACTGCTCCAGAATCTGAGCGAAGCCCTAGCATGATTTAGTTACAGCAGCAGACAGGTTTTCATGTGTGGGCTTGTGGCAAAGCCAGCGCATGCTAGCATTTTGACCTGGAGTCAGGAAATGGAGCCAGACTTTACTATACTGCAATTAAACAAGCGTAATGTCAGACACCTGCGTTACTGGTGATATCATCGTGGCAAGAAGTTGCACAGTGCTGAATACATGAATGAATTAAACAGAATGAAACTGCAAACATATAATTTGCCGCAGACATTGTAAACAGACTCCGCTGTAATGATGGGCCCATTTTTAATTTTCTCAACTAAGTAATTGAATGACTGGTGCTGAGGGACAGTGAAGTACCTCAGGAAGCATGCTGATGGTTTGATTACAGCCTAGCAGCCCTTTGCTGTGGTACCTGAGGGAGCTGAGAGCAGCATCAGGCTGCAACAATGGCTCATTTAGCCACCTGAAGGCCTCCTGGTTCCCAGCATCACATTCCAGCCGGAGGTCACCGGGCCCGCCCCCTATCCCACATCAAAGCTGCCGACAGCTCCAGGTGAGGTGGGAGGCAGTACATTTGATTAGGTGTGCTGGTCCTGTTCTAACCAGTTTGTAGGAAGAGAGAGAGAAGGAAAGATGCAGCCCAGTGGATCAGACTTCTAGTCTTCCACCAAAAAGTGAGTTTCAGCCATGTTTGGCCAGTGTGTGCTGAAATGAATATTTGTGTTGGATGGCAGGAGTTTTCTTAATCTCTGGCACACACTTCTGCTAACACTGTGAATGCAGTGTAATCAAACACATTTCAACCCTATCTCAAGGATTCCTTCAGTCCTTCCTTCCTTCAATTGAGGAAACTAATGTTTGGTCCTCTATTATGTATATTTCAAGTTAAACTAATAGTTGGTTTGTCTCCTCCAGTGATTTTCTGTATCTGGTGCAAACTGAAATCCTTGACTGAGGTTACCATGGTATTCTAAAGGAGATCATGTGCTTATGATTGAAAAGAATCATCAATTTTCACAGACAAATCAGCACCTTCTGATATTTTTACCAACATGGATATGCACTGCAGCACTCACCCAGAATGAATCATTTATGGGCTCTGTTGGACATCATTGGTGTTATAAGTCGGGAGACCATCCTTCAACCGGAGTACCTGGCTTTAAGCCCCCTCGTTGGCTGTTCTGTAGCTGATCCGGCACTCTAGCCTCTATCACATTATTATTAACAGAGAGAGAAAGAGAGAACCAAAGATCATGACAGAGGTGGAGGTGGTGGAATGATAGATGATGGAAAAAAAAGTATCTATTTTAAAATGTTGTTTCAGATTTTTGTTGCTTTACATTATTTTGGGTAAACAATTGTAACAGCTTCCCTGCATACACATGCTCATACACCATGCTGCAATTATCCTGTCCTCTCCTGCTTCTCTCAGCAGAGCATCTCAGTAGCACCTTAGGCTGCCATGCCTCTTGCCTGAATGTAAACAGTCTTCTAACCCTCACCTGCTGCAGTGGGTCAGCAGCATCGACATCACCATCAGTTGAGAGGATGTGGGCTCAGAGCGGATTAGCAGGGAGACGGGTATTATTCCATGCCTACTGGCATTGGGACTCTTTGTGTTTCACTAATCAGACCTCAAAAGGGACTTTCTCCACCAGCTGACTGCCAACTCTCCCTGGAAAAGCAACATTGTTTTCAGAGCCAGACTCCCTTTGACGGTAGCGGGGAGATTTAACTCCTAGTTGATTTTGGCAGCAGGAAAGATTTGGATTATTCTCTCATAAATCTGACCAGTAAGTGTTTATGTTTTTATTTCTTGCTAGATTCAGGTGAGCACGATTCATTAATTCTTTCTATTGAACTGCAGTGTATACTGAAATTATTATTTCCTTATTCCACTCACTATGGCTTAAATACATGTTGTCAGGGTGAGAGATGGATTAATAAATAGTCCATAGAGTATTGTATTTACTAGCTACTCTATCTTATTTCATTGAAAGCACAGTATTGGATTTTATTTGCTCTAAGTAGATCAACAATTTAGCCAACGAATGAATCACAATGATTTGTATACCATAACAGTTTATCCTAATCAAGTTAAGGATGCCAGTAACCGCAGTCCTATGTATCATTCCATTCCTTTACACTCACCATGATCCTCTATTGTGGGTTAAGCAGCCAGTGTTGTTTCAGTGGTTTGGATTAACGCTTCTACTCTCCTCTGGCAGACCATAAACAGATTAGTGGTAGCCCA
>OOFE01010190.1:1955-14694 GCA_900323365.1 Monocentris japonica | reverse complement strand
CTGTAATCTGTGTCCTTGTGTACCCATTGTGTTTGGTGCATTAAAGCAAGGTAGATCTGATTCTGAGGTAGATCTAAACAGGTATATGGCAGCATACAACTCGTGCCTTTCTGGTAACTGGTTGCCAGATCATTTCCCAAAGTAATAATCAGACAATAAATTATGAGAAAAAGAGTACAGTAGATAGCTCCTCTTCCATACTTTCAAAAAAAAGTTCCTCAAACACTCTATACCTTTTAACATTGAATGTGTGCACACACTATCTGCTTGCTTAAGTGCCTATGTGCTTGTGGAGCAGAGCTTCCAGAGCCCACAGTACAGCAGGCTCTTATTCATCTGAGACCTGAGTGTCTATTACCTGTCATCTCCCTCCCTCCACCACTTTAGCACCTCACACACACACACACACACACACACACTCTCTGGGATGCTCTCATCTTCAAGCCTCACTGACCTATCTTCCTGCTGCATTGCACTCTATGTGACCCCCACACATTCACCATGTGGTCACATGTTCCCCTGTGACATCACTCCATGCAGTTATGGCCCAAACAGGAAGCGTGCTTGTATGTGTGTGCATGTGTCTGTGTGTGTGTGTGTGTGTGTGTGTGTGTGTGTGTATATATACATTCAAATGTTTGCAGATATGTGGCGCAGTAGTGATGGTAGCAATGCAAGGATGGCAATCCCAGGGTGCACTGGGAGTGCTTGAGGAAATGTAAGCAGCTTAAGCAGTTCACGATGTTGTCATCTCTTCTCAGCTGAGCTCCCAAAATAACAAGCCCTGTGGGTACAGACTGGCAGAGCTGAGCAGGGGACAGTCAACCGACAGGCCCAGAACAACCCGGCCCAAATTAGACCAGATCAGTCTAGCCCAGTTACTCAGCCCAGTTAGGCTCAACCCAGCCCATCATAACCTTGTAAAGTAGAATTTATTCCAGTGGACTGTATCTTCACCTAGTAAGAAAAGTCTCATCCTTTCCAGCACAGTATAGCCCAGATGAACTTACCATAACGCTGCTTGACCCAGCCCACCCTAAAGGCCTGACTGCAGCAGGCTATCACCCATTAAGCCCTGCTCTTTGCCAAATCACTGTCTCTTGTGTTGGGCAAATGACCTTAATGAGCATGCTCTCTGCCTGAGCCCAGTGTGGCTGGTGAGGTAGTTGTCGTGCGGGTGGCAGGGGAGGTAGGATTAACGCTGTCACACACACACAGACACACACACGCACACGCACTGAATAGGCCCCATTAAGTGGCTAAGTGTGTCGGAGAAAGAGGGCCTGACACTTCCACTGAGACAGCAGAGAGAGAAGTGTTTAAGTCTCCTCGCTGCCCCCCTTTCTCCCATCTAGGTCATAATGTAGGCTAGTATAGGCTACTCTATGTACATTCTAAGTATGGTAGCATACAGTGTGTGTGTGTGTGTGTGTGTGTAGATAGGGGTTGGCCATGGAACAGAATACTCTTTGTGTGCCATTGGAATATGTGATGTGGTGCATGTACAGTATGTGTGCTTGTGTTTGTCTGCGGCTTTATGTCTGGGTATGGATTTGTATAATTGAGTGTGTTTTGTTGCTTAACAGCTCTGTTGCCCAGAGTAACGGACCAGACAGGTACGTAGCTGAGCTCATTCTCACCTGTACTTTTTCTGTTGAAGTATTCACGAGTCAGATGTAAACTGGATGGAGCTGACGAAAAAAGCCATTTCTAGTCTCTAGTAGATTATAAAAAATCCTCTCAAATGTGTTGCCAACATCAAAGCTAAGCACCTCAAGGGCGTGTGATGTCGCTCGGTCGGTGCTGCTTTGGGAATGATCAGATCAGGGAATTATTAGACCACACTTCAGGAGTTAAGCTGTTTAGAGTTTGAGTTTTGTTTTAAGTCGAGTTGAGTTGAGTAATTGTTTTTGTCAAGTCAAGTCCTGGACTTGTTTCCATCATGGTCATCAGTTTCATCATCAGTTGCCTGTATTAATGAATTGGAGCCACGCTTTGTTGCCTGTATTAGTAAATCAAAATCTTTCGCCGTGCTGCAACAGACAGTGAAAAATGTGTCCTGCATGTGTGATCACTGATGCACAGGATTGGAGGCCTGAACCTATCCATCTCTGTCTTTCTCTCATGGGGAACAGCATACAGTGTGGGAGGAAGATGAGACGAGGCGATTCATGCAAAATTCCTGCTGTATGTCAAACCAGGGTGGCTGTCATGGCGGGGAGCCATCTGCTGTGATTGCTGTCTTACTCACAGTCCTAATCTACATTGCTTCTCCTTGTTTTTTACACATCTATCAACCATCAGTATCACATATACCATTCCTTCTCTTCTCTCTAAACATTATCACTCTCTCAAGGTCAGGGGCCAGATTGGAACTATCTCATTAGTTTACATGGCCCTCCCTGGCCTGTTATAAAACTCAGCTGGCCTTGAGGCTTTCTAATCCCCCACTAGTTATAGTCTGCCATCCATTTTACTTGTCAAATCCAAGGTTGTGGTCACTTGGGTTGGAGAACAGGTTTTATTTAAAGCATTGATAGGTCACTAAGCTGTCATCATGGCCTCAGCCTTGGAGTGCCATGTTCACAGTTTTACTCACAGGGAGTGTCATTACACCTGTTTATGGTGCAGGTCAGAGGGAGCAAGGCGCTGGGTGGAAGGTATGTGGAGGATGAGGGGACTGACAGGTGGAGTGATTGGGTACTGATTGCTCCTGTGGTATTTGCCTTGTTTATGGGTTGTGGTGTTTTTTTTTCAGGGTGAGCCCTGAGGTGCTGGGGTGTGACAGGTGGAGGGATGAAGTTTTGGTGGGTTCTATTCCTTGGCAGAAAAGGTATTAGGTTATTGGGATTGCATCGTCTCAGTGTGTTATGTTTAGTCCTTTCATGCTGCAAAAGGTCTTTTTTTAAGAAACATGACCTTTGGACCTCACTAAATAACAGGCTTATCCAAATGTGAATTTGTTGTTGGTGCAGTAGATAGACTGACGATTATTGTGGGGAAATACAATACCTATATGGGATGGTGTTGCTCTATGACATGACATGTTTGCATGGATTGAGAAACTTTCCAAGATTAGCTGAAGCTGAAGTTATTACCCTATGCTATTCGCATTAGACTGCAATCTCTGTCTTTGGCTTTTTCTCTCTTTCTCTGACTGTGTCCGAGCCTCTATTTCTGTCCGTCTCTCTCCCTCCTCAGAATGATGCCGCTATCCTGAATGACAGCTCCCATCATCTCTTGCTGGTTTACCCACAATCCCCTGTGGATAGTGAGACTGCAGGCAAGCAGCAGCAAAGGTCATGGAAAACCACTGCTGCTCACTTTGTTGGCTTGTTTTCCTAACCTGTAAATTTCTAATCCCTGGCTCTAAGGTCAACCCTGAGGTCTAACATTGGTAACTTGGTAACATGTATTAAATTGTAAAAATATTCCATTATACCTTTTTTTCTTTCAGGCTTTTGGTTTTTGTGCAAGCCTGGTTGTTGACATTGCAAACTGGACAGATGGCAAAGCACACAAAACAGCTCACTGAGTAGTATGGCTACTTGGCACTAATGGCTTTTTGACATACATTGGGAGTCAGTGTTACTCTGGAAAGTTCAGTTCAGGGAATTGCAGTGGACCAGAGGTGCTTTATGTTCTGAAATACTGTCCCTTGGGGTTTTATGGCCTGAGGCCATAATGGAGTTTGTGGTTAGGTCATATGAAGGACAACAACTGATGCAGTTGTGTGCATTAGGCTTAAACCTGTTCTAGGTATGTGAACATGATGTCTAAACTGTAATTGATAATCCATATTGTAGCGAGTGGTAGAGTATTCATGTTTGCAAGCCCTCTTGTAATGCTGGTTCAGTTTAGTGCTCTTACAATAATAAGGGCCATGATCTAAAGCCTCCACATACATCTGTAGGGAACGTCAGAAAAACAACAACCTCTACTCAAAACAATTTAATGACTCCATGCCCCCAGACTGCCAGTGGGCATCTCTGAAATGAAAGTGGGACGCCTTTCCTGACTTTGTCTAGTGCTCCTTGAGCAAGCCCTGACATGAAATGCCTTTTAAAATGCGTTAGAACTGGTGGGCTGTGACCTAAAAGTGGGTTGTAGGACCATTCTGATCATGTCATGGATATGTGCCTGAGCAACTAGGGAGCAGGGACACAAAACCATTAAAAACTCTATTTTTTTAATCTATTTTGGGATCTTCCATAATATGCATGTGTTTTACATCGCTGGAAAAATAAACTTCCATTCAGTCAGATGAACACAGAGGTTCTGTCCCCCTCTGGTCTATTTAGGTATATTCTTGCCTCACCGATACGTCCTCTCTGGGCTTTCTATGACAAATAAGAATTCCACTGACAACAAATCCCAGCTTCATGAAACTAAATGTTTCACTTTATATAGCAGATTAACTTTGCATCATTATTAAGAGATGTTTAGGAACTTGAAATCAATGATTTTCATTTCTACTTTTTTCTTAGATGGAAATCATATCGAAGAATGGACTCGTCTTGTTTTCATAATTGAACTTTCTCATAACAAATAGAACTACTTGATTAATGTGTGTTGGCATCAGTCATGCAATGCAATAAATAATCACCTAAATTCAAAACCACAAGGCTCTATTTCATATTACAGTGAGTTGGGTGAGTGAGCCATGCAACACAGTTCCACATCCTGCACTCCTTTATTTATGAGCTGCTTCTCTTGAGAGACCAATAACCAAGTAATTAACTTCCATCAAAAGCTTTGGTCATAAGAGCATAAGCATTGAGTGTCATGGTGTATTGGTGAGCTATTTTGTCATGAAGCACTGAGGATATTGAGTTTATTCTTAGTATCTCTTCATCTCAGTTGAATAGGACATCTGGCCCTGTAGCACTGCAAACATAATGACATGAGGAAATGGATGCTGTACCAAGAAACTCTCTCCCAGTGCCATTTGCATCGGTGTAGCACAGCAGTGTGGCATTTATGTCCAGTGTGCTCCCTGTTTGTGGGTAAAAAAACAAAAGGGCAACACTGTTATTACAAAGTGACCTATGAAACTTGAGTAGCAAGCTCATTATCTCCACAAAATGGCTGACCGGATATATAATGTCAGTGCCGTCAGTTTACAGTAGGTCAGTGCTGTGCTGCTAGACTGGGCTGTAAGTCTCACTGTATACAATGCAAGGGAGCTGTAGCCTTTTTTCCTCAACATATCAGTGGTAGCATACAGTAGGTATGCATGTTAGTAAATAGTTTGAAGAAAAGCATTAACATTTTTTTTTAACTTTCATTGCTCTAAATTGACTACAGAATAGCGTACTGCAAAGTGCGTATTTAACATACCACGGCATGGCTGATACTGCAGAGTATTAGATACGTGCTTTTTGTGAAGAGACTTTACAAAAAGGATGCCTCAGATTTCTTTTGCTCAGAACATACATCAACAGTACAAACATGAAGACTGTATATAGACAAGAACATTACAGTCTGTTAGTCAGTCTACAGGCCTATGCAGACAACACAATTGTCCTGGCAGGTAGTAATCTGACGTTGCTTGTTTGGAATGATGGAGCCCTCCTGGTCTCCTGGGTGACCAGGGATTTGAAGAGAGCCAATTAACTATCAGCTGGACTAAAATATTTTGGCCAGGCCCACTCACAACCTAATCAACAAATAGACACTCAGGCTGATAAATGATGTAGCAATTAGTGCTTAACTGTTACAATTGTTCCCTATTAAAAAGGTATTGACCAGCCCTGATAGCCCATATCTCATGGGAAAAAGTGGCTCACTTGATAGATTTCTGTAACATCACGTTGTTCAATTCCAGCCATTCGACTCCCTTTCTCCCTTCAAACTGTAGCTGTTGTCATGGTTATTATCTGAGACGGTGTAGCAGTTTGTGGGCTTGGCTCCTGCTCCTTCATGTGCCCTGTTCAAATGTACCCACACACAGCTGCAGGACCATTAATGAGGAAAGAACACACTGTAATCTCTCTGTGCAGGTGGAGGAGCATGTGAGCGCTCGCCATGCGTTTGCTGAAGGACGAACCAATAGTCGATCGATCAATAATTGAGTCGATGAATGAATGAATGAATGAATGAATCAATCAATCAATCAAATGTGAAAACTGAAACAGGAGCTAAACATCAGCAAAGGAGCATCTTGGTCAAGTTCTACTGCTGCCCCCCTTGGCCTGTGCAGTGTAGACTGTTCTAGAGTGCTGCTGCTACCAAAGTGACGGCAGATTAACAAGTGGTTTTCGGCTTCACTACCGCTTTCACATGGGGATTGTCAACAACTGGACCGTTCTTTCGTCAGCTCTTTCTAAAATCTCTCTCACACATTCCTTTCCTGTTGCTCTCTTTCGCTCTCACGTGATTTCAATAAATCTTTGGACGGCTCTTGTCTCCTTCCAGGTGTAAAGGAATAGGCTCGTGTTGGGGTAAACAGAGTGGCCGGGACAACCCCCGAACCCCACTGTAATGCAGTTTCACTCTGCTCTGCCTGATTACATCACCAACTCATCACAGTGGCAGGAGCAGCTGTAGTGTTTTAAGAACAAGGCTTGAACAAATGTTCCTCATCATGCACCAGTCGGATCAAGTGACTGTTGCCGTGGTAAGTTAGTTGTGGAGTTGACCTGGTTCAAATAGCATTCTCAAATACTTTTCATGGTTTACGTTGATAAATGCTCGAGGAATGCTTCTCTGGGTGTTAGGCTGAATCTGTCCTGAATTTCAAAAGAAGCATGCCAAGGTGCTTTGACTTGGAGGAATAATAATAGCCATTTACTGAGGCAAACAGTTAGGTGCCACCTTGGTGGGCTTTGCTTTGGAAACTTAGTATATGTCTTTGTCAAGGGACAAGTTGCGTGGCACTATGTGATTTGTTCTGAAGCCCCACCCATATGATTTGACCCAGGTCTGCTGGTAGTGATGAGCAGCTGTCTCTATTCCCTAGAGAGATGGTGTCCATAAAGCTACCCTGGTTCTGACTACACACCTGTTGCTAGTGCAAGTGCTCATATATGCCAGGAAGGGTGTAGCTTTCCATTTCCCACTTGTTGTGTGTGTTGTGGGGTGTCGCTGTATGCTGAGTGTGGGTGGTTTGATGACGCTGAGTAAAGCAGCTGTCTTAAGCAGTTCCTGTGTAATTGTAATCCCCCTGATCAGGCTCTCTGTAAACACCAGATAGTAAACCTAGCCTGGAGCTGGGCTCAGTGTTGGACACACACATGCACACCATCTCTCTCTCTTTCCCCCTCTCTTTCTCATACGCTCGCTTGCGCACCAGTACAAAGACACACACACACACACAAGCCTCCTGGATGTCTGTGGTCGTCTACTCTCTTATGTGAGTTGTCCTTTAAATCACAGGGTGCCATGCTTGGAAAGATGAGTGGCTAATTATAGTGCTAGTGGTTTGATTGGTCACCATCTGCAGGGCTTAACATGATGACCCCTCATCCAACCCAAATTCAAACAGATGGGCCCCAGAGGGCCCCTTGCCCTATTTATACTTATGATCAAGTGCAATTCTTGTAAAACCCTAAGTGGGGATAAAAGGGAGAGAGAGGGAGAACTCTACAATATCTATCATTTTAAACCCTTAAAGTGCAATGCCTGCATAAGAAGGATGGAGCAAACTCTCTTTCCTGCATCGCTCTCAGATGGCAGTTTTTATCATGGGTGGTGCCAGAAGCCTCTGTTGAAGCCCCCCCACCTATCCAAGACTGAGTGGCGGGAGGGAGTGTTAGCTCAACTTGCTTTGCCTCTGTAAGGCATTCATAAAAGATACACCGCTACACGTCTGAATGGCCCGACTGCATAATTCATGCCTTGGAGTAGAGCTAACACACACACACACACACACACACACACACACACACACACACACTTCCTCTGCTCCACTCTTCAATTCTGTAATGGGCTCTCTGTGTAGTCATGAAAGCTAAGCGTTCACAGTAGCAGCAACTACTGCCTACCCCACCCCCACCACACACACACACACACACACACCCACACCACAAACACACACACAAAACCTACGGCTACAGCATCAGAACCAGAACTGCAGTCAACACAAAATTGCAGCTTTTTGTAACCATTCTTCAAACAGTCCTCCAGCCCAATTTCTATGCATTGTGTTTCCAATCACAGATTTTAAGTTAAACACACTGCTGTTAACACTGCATGTGGTAAACACATGACGTTTGAGCATGCTAGTATTCCACATGACTTTATGCAGTGTTTTCCACAAGTGCATTGAGCCAAGGAGAAAAAGTAGCCAGCTTAACTGAGTAAACTCTTGATTATTGAATACTTTCAAGCGTTTACCTCAGAAACTGAAAGGTTTGCTTTCCAGATTAATTATGAGTTGTGTTGTTATGAAGTGACTCCAGTTGGTATTGTGTAGATGGATTCGGTAGTAAACTGGTAGGTAGATGAAACCCTTTATCTCAGAGGACTGGAGATACAAATAACAGGCAGACAACACAGCTTCATTTATTTCATTTCAATATACCAAAACCAATATACAAATATACCTGTCTTGGTTATTTCTTAATCATGCTTGCCGGTTATCAGTGCAGTGTGTCAAATCGAATCAATTGCAGGGGCAATCCGTGAGTCTGTGGGTGGCATTGCACTCATGTTCACCATATATCAGTGTCAGGCATTACATTACATTACAGTCATTTAGCAGACACTTTTATCCAAAGCGACTTACAATAAGTGCATTCAACATAGGTAGGCATGAGAACTACTAGTCACAAGAAATTGTAAGTGCATTTCCTCCACAAACAAGCATCTAAGAGCATAACAACCATAAACAACCGGACAACAGATAAGCATAAGAGGAAGAGGAAGGGTCAGTGTAGTATTGTTTGAAAAGGTGGGTTTTCAACCTGCGGCAGAAGATACGCACCGACTCTGCTGTCCTGACATCAGTGGGGAGTTCCTTCCACCACTGTGGGACCAGGACAGAGAAAAGCCGTGACCAGGTAGGTCGGCCTCAGGGGCCTCTGAGCGACGGGGCAACCAGTTGCCTCGAGGCAGCAGAGTGAAGTGGTCGGGCGGGGGGGTAAGGCTTGACCACAGCCTGGATGCGAGCTGCTACAGGGAGCCAGTTTAGAGAACGGAGAAGGGGGGTTGTGTGGAAGTACTTGGGATGGTTGAACATCAGATGAGCTGCAGCTTTTAGACATCTCTAAAAAGTGTCCAGTTACTATCTAGCACCTACCGTTACAAGCAAATGTGAGTAGTTTGGAACATAGAATCATAAATTTTCTCTTTGTTTTCCCAACGAGAGGCTCTGTCGGAGATGCAAATGCAAAACCAAGAGAAATGAAGTGTGGAGAGAGGTTTGTCTGTAGTCCCAACAGCCAATTCCTTTAACAAACTGACTGTAACAAAAACAAAAACAGACTTTTCTGTTCATGCTGTCAGAAAACTGTACTTGGATGGGTATAGATTTCATCCATTTCTTTATGATAATGCCCTTCATAACTAGAGGATTCTCACTCCACCTAAAGTTGGTGTAAAGGTTTGTGTCCCACTGTATCTGGACAGGGTTTGCTGTTGTGCATCAGTGTTGAGTTGGGGAGGGTGCCACTTTCAGTGCAGTCTACATGACTCACTGGAGCCCAGGGGAGAAAGGTGGGTGAAACTGTGGCTCACACACTCACATACATTATACAGACAATTAGAGACACACACTTACATAGATACACACCATACCCAGACAGACAAAAATTGATGTATAGACTGTCTGCATCCACACATGTTCATGCACATGCATGCACGCACACACACACACACACACACAGTCGTCGTCCTCCTGGCAGGTCCTTTCTCTCCTATTGCTTTTGCACAAAGGAAACATTAGAGGCCCCTCAAGCACAACTATGGAGAGCAAACCAGTCAAGAGGGACTTTTTTTGTTAAACACAAACATACACACTAAAAGAGCCACTTCTGTAGAAAATGACCCAAATGCAACTCTGCATGTGCTTTGATAGCTGAGTGCTTAACCTAATTTAGTTTTAATACTACATAGCGTGACCTGGTGGTTAGAGAGACTAGCCTGTAGCCAGAAGGTCACAGGTCAGTCTCAGTCTTGAATGTTCAAGTAAATATTCTGTTAATGGTTCTAATGGACACACAGAAAGAATGGCTGTCACATTGAGTATTTCCAGAAAGGCTTGGGCTTGGGCTTGTTGAGGTTCTGTGTTCATTAAAGCAGTGGAAAAAAGCATTGAGCTGCTCCATCAAGTGTCCTTGAACCTAATGGAAACATCAAAGTTAAAGTCTATTGCAGCCATCTATTTCATTATGTAATGGAGCTGTCCTCAAATCACTGCAGTGTCACGCAACGTTGACTTAGCATGATACAGAGTGCACAAATTCATAGACAATGTCATTGAAGTTGAGGTGCTTAGCCTAAATCAAAATATTGCAGCTTCAGTTTTTGGACCATTACACAAGATCTGATAGTGGACTTCAAGGTAAAATACAACAGACTTACCATCACTTCAGCTAGCTATGGTTATAGATGATTCCTACATGTGTGGCATATCTGAACAGTCTACAATCAAGGATTACAATCAAGATCCTGTGTTGATGTAAGGAAACAACTGACATTACCAAGTGAAATATGGCGGTGAGATTTACAATGTAAAATCAACACTGTAAAATGTTGTCTCAAACATTAAATGTGTTCATGATACAATTACCTTTTTGCATCCAACGGCCAGTTCTTGAATCAGGATTTGTACTTGACTGTTTCTGTGAGGTAGACATCCAAAAACACAGTGTAAACACACACACACACACACACACACACACACACACAGAATCTCCAGATGCCCTGAGGCCCCTTGGGCAGATGGACTCCCCAGTCAAGCCCGCCTACACACATTGCAGCTTGCGTTCTGTTATTTTTATGTAAGCATATTAAACACACAGCACGCGCACACGTGCATTTGTGTGAGTCTGTCCTGGAAACGTGGATAAGAAAAGACAACCGAAGACCATGACGTCACCATTAATGGCAGCGTTACTATTCCAGTCATTGTTGTGATATTATGATGTGCGTGCTGCATGTGGTAGCGCTCTGTTTTGATTGCTTCAGACAGAGCACACAATAAAGGTTGAAACACTTTCCAGAGTTTGTTATTGTTTTCAAACATGAGGCTGCATGCTGTCCTCTCACGTGAATGTGTCTGGTTACCTGACTGTTCTACAAAGTATGGGACACTGGAACATGATGGACCTGGCTGTGTGTCTAGATCTGGAGGTCAATACAAAGGTTCAAAAGAAATCTCTCACACACACACACACACACACACACATGACTGAGATTTTTGAACAGCACTGTGGTGGCTGGTGTGCCATGCATTCAGTGTCTCTCTCTCTCTCTCTCCTGAAGGACTCCCACTTGGCGGTGGGGTTGAGTGCTACATTTCCCATGGGGCCACTGTATAATCACAGGACAACCACTCTGGCATTATTATCATTGGTAACTGCCACCCGCGCCACACTTTGTTGTCCCTGCGTACCTCCTCATTTTCCATTTGCGTGTGTGCGTTGAGCACATGATAGGTTAACAGCTGGGAGAGTTTGTTGGATGGAGTAGGAAATGTTACGACTGGGGAGCAGCTGCCTGTTGTCTGAGCGAGCAGGATCCAGGCAGACCACTTGGAAAATGTCTTTCTATTCAAATGGGTCAGTGCCATTTTGTATAGTACACTAGGCTGTGTAGTATGAGACAGGAAGGGTATTCTGTAATACATTGAACCTCAGTTCACTTTATAACTTTGCAACTTCTGTAGAAGGGACCATTCTATAAATTCTTAAAAGAAAGATTACTACATACTCTCCAGATCCCTGCATACTGTATTTTTAGTTTCCAAAGTACAACATGAAACTATTCACTCAGCTTTCTGGGCCAGATTAACTGCCCTTTTGGGTTGTTTTTAAGTCTTTGCTTAAAAGCAGCTACATTTCTGTGTCAAATGTTATTTTTATAAAATGTATGAAAGTGTATGGTCCTCATTTACAAAATTTGTTTCCAGATCACATTTTGTACCATGTAGGAGTGCATAATTTATGGAACTGTTGTTTGGTGAAAAGCTCATCAAATCACAAAATTGTCACACATACTAGGAACATTTGATACATTTTCTCTCATTTTCTCTCATTATAGATGTGGGGAGAAAAGTTAAGCCTGTTGTAGAGTTTTCATGTCACTTAAATTCAAAAGGACAGGAGTCTCCACCAATGACTATTGTTGTGGAATAACCTTTTTCTGAGCCAAGAAGGAAAGAGAGAACTTGTTCTTCCCTCTTTTTTTGTCTCTCACTTTGCTCCACATCATGAAATGTAACAAAAAGCTGGACATTTTCCCAAATTGACACAACAACAAAGCCAAAACAACAAGTAAGGGATGTGTGTGTGTGGATTTTGCTCCACCTCAAATGCATCATCAGGAAACTGAGCCATCAAACACTAATCCTATATACTTGATGATTCAGATAGCGTTGGTGTTATCTGCTCCTAAATCTCCTCTCTCTGAATGCCTGGGTTTGAATCCTCAATGTAATCCTGCATCAAGGCCAAGCTAGTTGGGACTCTTAGGTCAATGTGAATTGACAGTGTGTTCATCACTCATTTATATAGCAGAGGGGTTAGCCATAATACCAGTTTAATCTCTTTGGGCCATTCCACTTTGTTCCCTTCTT